>OU452316.1:29392850-29678484 GCA_911728475.2 Pterostichus madidus
AAAACGTTTTACTAAAAGTCCGTAGCATCTAGATGGGCGATAAGAGAATAGATGTCTTAATTAAGACGCATAAACTTGCAGAGTTTTTGCAGGATTCTTCGCCGAGTTTATTATTTAATTCGTGGCCGATTTTTCGCGAATTATGCGTGAGCGTGTTTGGAGATGACAGATGGCGTTAATTCAGAGACAAAAAATTAGAGAATTCGAAGCTTTGAAAAATTCGAAAATTCGTAAATTCGAAGCTTCAAAAAAGCTTCGAAGTTTTTCTGACGAAGTTCAAAATATGATCGAACGTTTAGAAATTTAAACTTCGGTGGAAATCAACGACCCTAATTCAAATGTGCTGTAATTTTGTGGAACTTTGACAAGTGTTATTTTCTTATTTATTACTGTGCAAATTTGTTGAAAAATTTGTGAAATTTTCGAAAACTTTCATAGTGACGCTATCTGTTGTCAATGAGTGCAACTTCACCTGATATATTAGAAGTGTGCGTTATAAAAATATATCAATATATGTTATTTTCAACGTCCCTAGTAATTTATAATATTGTTATGGTGTTAAGTGGTCGTTTGAAAGGATTAGAATATATTTATCTCGTACTTCTGCAGTTGTTGACAATTTAACGAATATAATTTCCAAAATGCCAACGAATAAATAAATAAGTCCCAGACGTTGCAGGACTCCTGGTATTGGTATATTAGCAACACCATACACTCGAGAATTCTCAATAATACCAATTAATATTAAAATAAAAGAACGTTTTATAATTTGAAGTAAAATTTGGTTGCGAGGAATCGTTGTTCGTAGACGACTTCGTAATGATATTGTAAGACTGTAACCTAGCAACCACATAAACCTAGACAAAATACAATTAAATAAATATATCATCACGCCTTCTACCCATTACTGGGTGTGGCACTCTGCCGAAATTAACATATTTATGCGCGTATAGTGTGGTTACTAGTCCTCAAATCGAGGCCTCCAAACTTTTTAATGGTGAGGGAGCCACAGGGGTAATTTTACTGAGGTGAAACTGTTTGTCGGCTGTGGGAATCGAACCAGGGTCCTCAGAATTCACAGCCGAACTCGAAACCTCTGAGCCATTACCGTGATAAGACGGCTGATAACACGCAAAATACCGAGAAGAGTGCCACACCCAGTAATGGGTAAAAGGCGTTATAATTAATTAATTAAAAAATAATAATTAACCAAGGAAATAGCAGGTCTGGGAAAACAAGTCCATTCCAGTCTGAGAGTGTTCTAAAAAACCAATATTTTCCACCACCGCTGTGAACAAATATCATCGATATGATACAGAATCCCCGAAAAACATCTAAAGATTTTACTCTTCGTGGATATTCTCTTTTAGGTGCTTTTATCGAATCCTGAAACTACATCAACTTATAACTTGTCAAACGTATTCGTCAGTTCGATATTCGAATATTCAAAAATTATTCGATTTTAAAATTTATCTTTTCTAGAGAATATATCTTAAAAACTAAACAAGAGATGAAGATGCGCTCAACGGCATTGAATTCCTCGTGCTCGAGTTGACTTATAAGAATTTTTTTAGCGGTTTTCATTTTTTGAAAATTTCTTAATTGTTTTCCTATTTTTCTTATTTATTAAGACACAGTTCCACATCGTAATTGACTTTTTGTCTTTATTTTAAATAAATAATTTGTTGGAACTGCTATGAAATATAGTATAAAAACTGAACTACTTAAATATAATTAACATATCTGAAATTACCGGAAGTGCAGGTTTCAAACAATTCAAATACTTTGGTCCATTTCTAAATCCACATTTACTTTTTTGAAATATTTTCCAGATTATACTGATAATAATGAAAATAATTGTGGCACATAAAATAGCTGTAACAACAATTAGTATCTCAAGAAATTGTAGAGCACCCCTCGCCCTCATTACCCATTTCTGAATATGGCGTTCTGCCGTAGCAAATCTCGACAAATGATATATTTATGCGTGTGAATGATGTTAGTGGAGGAGGCATCGCAGGGTTAATTCACAGGGCAACTCGATACCACTATGCTATTTACCCTATATCATCAAGTGGCTAGTTCAGTGGTATGAAGTCGGCCTATGGATCCTGAAAACCCTGGTTCGATTCCCACAGGCGACAAACAATTTTCATAATTTCAAAAGCTACCCCTGTGGCTCCTCCACCACTAACATCTTTGGGGGCCGTGATTTGACGACTGGTAATCGCACTTCACGCGAAAAATATATCACTTACCGAGATCTGCTTCGGCAGAGTGCAACACCCAGTAATGGGTAGAGAGCGTGATGATATATTTATTTATTTATTTTATCAAGCTGTGATAGAGACATATGAATATCTTAATTTCTTTATTTTTTTAACACAAAATAGTCGTATTGGCATTTATTAATTAAACAAACCAAATATTTTAAAAACCAGTTTGATATTTAAATATAATTGATTGATTTACAGGACAAGGTGGAAAAATAGTGAAATAATAACATACGTAAATATTCGATATCGCCAGTTTCCTTTATGTAAATATCAGAACAAGCGCCATTTGTAATATTCCATCCATATCTTGCATGCTCCTTCAGTATCAATATTTTGCTAAAAAAATATACTTTTATACATAACTTGACCGGAAAATATCGCTTGACTATTGGGCTTCCAAAATTAAAACACGCCAACTGCTGGTAGATAGATAAATTAAACGAAAGATACACATTTAAAGTAAGAGATTGTGTAGTCAGTTCTTGGTGGAACATTTTATAATAATAAAATTAGAAATAAAAACACTTGATTTGTCCACAAATATAATGTTTATTAAATATACTACGATCGTTTCGACTTTGTAGTCATCATCAGATCTGATGATGACTGCAAAGTCGAAACGATCGTAATATATTTAATAAATATTATATTTGTGGACAAATCAAGTGTAGATACACATTTCATACCACGGTTTTGGTGGCAAACGTCCAGTATAATTTATTTTTATTGTTATATTGAACTGGTCGACTGTAAATATGCACTACTGCATCAAAACAGCTGATTTTAACTAAACTAAACCATAGAGAAGTGTTTCAGTTGGCAACACAATTCTAGGGATCTTTTTATTCCATAGTTGGCACAATGTCAAGTAAAGGTGAAAAAACTATTTTTCCTACAACTGTGCGATTTCTTTGTTATTACGTAACTATAATTGCCTTGGTTACGTATGGAAAGTAGATGAATGCAGACCAAGTGCGTTTCCGAAAGCAAAGAAACACTAATACGGAAAGTGCTTCATTACGTAACTGTCAAAAGAATATTGTTTTGACAGCGATTTAAATTTCGCGCCGAGCGCGGAATTCATATTTTGACCACAGACGCTTATGGAAGAAGAAGATACGGTGAACCAGCGCTAGTAAACATGCAGTAGTATATTTTGACGTTTATAAACGTAACCTTAATTTGCAGTATATCAAATCTGTAGACAATTAATAAAAAGAACCGAACAAAATAAAATATGTCGATAAATGGTTTTCTTTAAAGAGTAAGTGAAATACTGCATATTTATTGTTTGTGTATATTATTAATACAGTTGTTACAGTTGCTTATATTGACATAATGTAAAGTGGAAACTTTTGTGTCTCAAGAAACATTGATTTCTTCCGTATCTGTTCATATTATTACCAGTTATATTATTGGTAACAATTTCGGAAGCTTCAGAAGTACCAGCAGCAGGTTGATTGTCATTGTCGAAAATAGATCCAACATAGTATGATCCGGAGCTTCAATTATCTTTGGAGATGTTAATGATAAAGAAGAATCACTCACTGTACTATTCCAATCAAGACGATTTTGAAGAAATTATTTTGACGTTAGTGAAATATTTTTAAATAACGTAGAACAATGTGCAAGCAATCAACAAACAAACCATAGCAACGCCGTAAAACATCGTTGTCATGTAATATCATTAAAATTTTATAAATTTTATAAGTTTTATAAATTTTAATAATATTTTAGTGATTTACTAAATCGCACAGTTGTAGGAAGAATGTTGTTTATAACTATTTTATTGTTATATTGAACTGGTCGACTGTAAATATGCACTACTGCATCAAAACAGCTGATTTTAACTAATCTAAACCATAGAGAAGTGTTTCAGTTGGCAACACAATTCTAGGGATCTTTTTATTCCATAGTTGGTACAATGTCAAGTAAAGGTGAAAAAACTATTTAACATGTCAGTTTTATAATAGATACAAATAGGTTGAGTGATAGAAATACTTTAAACTAGTGGTTTTCAAACTTTTCGGAGCCATGACCCCCTTAGAGGCTAAAATCACATATATTCTTTCGCGATCCCCTTTCTTTTTATGTGATTAAAATTGCAGTTTGTAAAAGATTGATTTAATAATATACAGTACAAACAAAGAACCACGATTTAAGAAATTAGTAAAGGAACAATTTTTCAATGAAGGTGGTTCTATCATGACTGTCTCATAAAAGTATAGGTAACCGAAAAAGTTTATAAACACAAGTATTTAATTTTAAGTATGGTATAAGTTATAAACAAAACAACAAATGTGCATGCTAATGTAGAAACTCATGAAAAATAACATATTAAAATTTCATTAAAATCTGTCGTAAATGCTTCCATGATAGTACCACCTTAATGATTAATTTAAAATAATATGACACTAGATATGAAATTGGGGATTTCACCATTCGATTCCACATATATTTCTGCGTAAATATGTATCTTTTAGGCCTTAAAATATGTTTTTTAAATCGTCGGAGTCACGATCGCAAAAATTTCGGTTAATGAAGAAAATGCATTTTTGGTTGAACCAGTATAAAAATAGAAAAAAATAAATGTATTTCTATATAACACAGAATACAAGAAATCGAATGCCGTTGGACGCATCTTCATATCTTTTTTAGTTTGATTACAGCGACTTTTGACTTTTTTAAAATCTCAACTTTGAAGGCTCGTATCTCGAAAACTAAAAGAGATATTAAAATGCGGTTTGAACGAGTGTATTTCTCGTACTCTAATTAACTTATACTGAAATTTTGAAAATTTTGAAAATATTCATATTTTTTTCAATCTTTTCTTTTGTCCATATTTCAAAAACATGACGAGATAATGAAAATCTGTTAAAACCAGTGGATTCCTCGCATAAAAATACATATGTATGTAAAATTTCAGAATTTTTGCTCAACAGATAAAATTAAAATTCGTAAAATTCTTAAAGGGTACCCCTTCAAAAATATTTAAAAAACACTGGTTTTTCGTTTTTTTGGAATAAAAACCTAATTTGTTCGAATTTTTTGATGAAAATTTGCATACCTATGTATTTTTAGGAGAGGAATTAATTGGTGATTATAGATTTTCATTATCTTTTAAAAATTTTTAAATATTGCGAAATTAAAATTTTGAAAAAATTGTAAATTTTTTAAAATTTTCAAAATTTCATTTTAAGTTAATTAGATCACGAGAAATACACTCGTTCAAACCGCATTTCAATATCTCTTTTAGTTTTCGAGATATGGACCTTTAAAGGTGAGATTTAAAAAAAGTCAAATATCGTTGTAACTCAAGAATTAAAACAGATATGAAGATGCGCTCAACGGCTTTCAAGTTCTCGTTGTCTGATTTACATAGAATCATATTAAAAAAAATTAGAGATTTAAACTGGTTCAACAAAAAAAAAATTACATTTTCATTAGTGGATGTGGCACTCTGCCGAAGCAAATCTCGGTAAGTGATGTATTTTGCGCATTATCAGCCGTCTTATCACGGCCCCCAAAGACGTTAGTGAAGGGGGAGCCACAGGGGTAATTTTTTAAATTGGTGAAAATGTTTTGTCGGCTATGGGGATCGAACCAGGGTTCTTTGGATCCACAGGCCGACTTGCTACCACTATGCCATTGAAGCTAGAAAATATTTTTCAAATATCAGTTTAGAAGCACTGGTTTATTTACTAATTTTTAGGGAGTTTTGAAATTCACAAAATTTTACCAACCTAAAATTACATTTCTAAAAATTGGTCAGTGATACTGCACTTTTGCTGTAATTTTTATTAATTTAAATTTTAAAATGTCACTGTCAACAACAAGAAATATATTTATGTATCAGTCTTACCAATTTCATGTAAGATTTTTTATTGCCAACTGAACCACTTACTTCTGATCACACGGTATAAAATACGTTCTAATATACCGATAAAAATGTTTTTAAAGACTCACCTGCAGGTTTTATTATTAAATACCGCGTGGAAGATTCTTGGATTTTGAGAATTCTTTATTAAATATGACTGAGATATTTCCCATTCTTGTTTTTGACACTTCACAATGTCTAAATATTGAGTGAATAATTTGTATTCTGTGTCAGCGTGGATATCAAGACATGCTTCATCGAAATTAAAATTTTGATTTTTTAATAAACACTTGTTTAATAACATTTGGTTTTAAATAGTTATTTTACTTATAAAAAACATTTTAGATAAATGAAATAAAATGACAGTTTACATAAAACAAGAATAGATTGCACAGATATCTAGTTTTTGCGTATTTATTATAAAATGGTTACCTTGGTAACACGTAACAAAATGGCGAATGTAAATATAAGCTTTTTTAAAATAAAATAAAGTTAAACGTGCAGTATCACTGATTAATTTTTAAGAATGTATTTTTAGATTGGTAAAATTTTGTGAATTTCAAAACTCCCTAAAAATTACTAAATAAACCAGTGCTTCTAAACTGTTAATTGAAAAATATTTTCTATCTTCAAACCTCAAGCAGTGGCGTATCTAGAACTTTTGCCGCCCAGGGCGGTCTCCAATTTGCCGCCCTTTCTAAGTCAATCAAACGGTGGTTTTTATAAATTAAAAAAAAATAAATATATCATCACGCCTTTTACCCATTACTGAGTGTGGCACTCTGCCGAAGCAGATCGCGGTAAATGATATATTTATGTACGTAAAGTGCGGTTACCAGCTGTTAAATCACGGTCCCCAAAGATGTTAGTGGTGGGTTTTAATTTGATGAAAATTGTTTGTCGACTGTGGGAATCGAACTGGGGTGCTCAAGATCCACAGGCCAACTCTAAACCACTGAGCCATTCCCTCATTAAATTAATAAACATAAATAAATAATTGTAATTGAGACAAACTACAGGTGGGGAACTTTTCTACCATTGAATGGCATATTTAAATTACCTCGAGAAATACATATCGAAATGAAAAACAAAAAACACGTATTTAATAGTTTTCAAAAATCTACCAAGTGATACCAAACACACCCCCTCCAACCCCACATCTCGGGGTGCAGCAGGGGTAACTTTGAAATCTTAACTAGGAACCCCCAATTTTTATTATAGATTCGGATTTTACGGCTAAAATTAAGTAGGGTTAGTCTGAAACTTTTTTCTAGATTTGCGACAGATGACGCTGTAATCGGAAAAATATGTTTTATTCTGATTCTGAAAGAAAAAATGTTTCAAACAAACTGTACTTAATTTTAGCCGTAAAATCCGAATCTATAATAAAAATTAGGGGTACCTATTTAATATTTCAAAGATGCTCCCCCGCTTAACCCCCAGGGGATGGGGATGGGGCACCGTGTTTGGTGTCATTTGATAGATTTTTAAAAAGTATTAAACCCGTGTTTTTTGTTTTTCGTTTCGATGTGTATTTCTCGAGATATTTAACCGTTCCGGAACTTTTTGTACCTCCCTGTATAAAATTCTTAGTTAAAACATGATGAATGTAATTTATGTCAGGTTAAATAAAACACAGATTTATTTTAAATATATCTTTTTTATTTACTTTCGAAGTTGGAACCTCAATCATAGTAGGCAAAAAATAAAATATTAAAAAAACAGGTAATGATAATGGTATCACTCAAATATGTTTTTTTTATTTATATTGTTTGTACCATATTCCAATTTAATATACTAACGATTTAATTCGAAAATAGCGATATATCCAAAAAAAAATCAAAACAAATTGATCGCTACAAAACAATGACAAGATCCTATATTATTTTAAAAGTACAGTTTAAAATAAATATCATTTGCCATAATTCAAGCATTTAAAATGTAAGTAACACATTCATTCATTATATATATAAATATTAAAATTTCTAACATAACCTCAAAACGTCAAAATAAAAGTTATAGATTCGAGCATTCATGAAAATATATTACTTACGTTTTGTTTCGCTTGATAATAAATAATAAAATAACAATATAGCTATATAATATATACGTATTATATAATAATAATAATATCATTTTTTCATGAAATTGTTTCATATTTTTAATTCCATAATATCTCTTGACTAGAAGCTGCAGCTCATGGCAAAACTATAAACAATAAAAAAAAACTTAAATAATTTTTTAAATATACATTTATAACTTGTAAATATTCTAAATCATATGTACACATAGAAACAGTACAAAAACACAAATATGACATTTATTGGCGATGCTAGCGCTCATGCGGATAATATTGGAACCTTTCTACACAGCGCTCTGATACACCAAGTAATAAATAACTTCTATTGGTAGGACTGTTTCATTTATCGTACACAAATTTCGATGAAGAACTTAAAAAATAAAATCTAATACGAACTTTTGCGCTTACGACTGCACATTAGTCTAAATTATATAAAATACATGCTTCGGCAGCAATTTTTTTAACACAAGGTTCCAAATTTATCCGCTGGATGGCGACACAAGATGGCATCGCCAATATTAAAAAATATTCTGTATTTTTGTAATAATTCTATAACCTAAATATATTTTATGTACAAGTACAAAAGTTTAAAATTGCAGTGCGTTATTTCGTAAACTTTTTGAAATTTTCGGTCTACTGTGATTTTATATTATTTGTCAGATGCATAATAATACCGATCGACGAGAGATGGCAGTGCAAGTACCAAATGTCAAATGAAGACAAGTTTACACTACAAAAAAAAATCAAATGTTATAGTTTTGATATTTGTTAGCAATCATTTTTTCATATTTATCTAGTCTATGTATTGCTAACTTTATTGAATTGCGCTACGCTTATTATAGCCGTCAAGTATTGCCATCTAGTGCTTTTTATTTCAATTAATGGAAAGTGACAACGCTGTCAAGTTGCAAAAACAATTTTAAAATATTTAAAAACTGAAGTTTATGTCATCAAACAAAATATATTTAATGGAATTGGGTATTTGATTCATACATTCAATATTATTAAATATTATGGCTAGTATTCTGAGCTTTCGACTAAAGTGACTAGCTAGTCTAGACTAAATGAATTTTATTTGACAACGTAGCATTATCTGTCACTTTAGATAAATATTGCCGCCATATTGTCTACCTATTTAAAATGTTTGAAGTGTTTATAGGTCAAAAGAAGGAAGTATTATTGAATTATTGATGGCAACGGTTAGTATTTTACTGTAAAGATTGTATGATAATAAATATCCAATGACTAGACTTGGTTTTAGGATTTTTTCAATCAATGCAAGCGGCAGTATTTACAAATTTAGTTACGACGTATCTCGTCAAAGGCGCTAGTTGACATGTCCGCTCTGTAAATTTGAAACAAAGAATTTTAATGACATATGAAACGGCCATAATAAGCGTAGCGCAATTCAATGAAGTTGGTCATAGTCTATGATATTTAGGGTTTTATTTGTTACAGGGAAATTTATTTTCTTGTAAGTAAAAAGAACTAATATGACAGTTCAGTGAAGTTAGTTACATTCTACTTCGTATATGTCTCTTATTTCCTGCACGACAAACTGACCAATGAGAACGATTCAATACTATTTTAATTTTAATCGCTTATTCTTTAGAGTCAAACTAATTTTTTCGCTAATAATTATAATTCATGTTTTATTATTTTTTTGTGCTGTGTAAACTTGTCTTACTTTGACGTTTCGTTTGGTAATCAAGCTGTAACCTCTCGTCAAACGATTTTTAGGTTATGTTGAATTCATTTCAGTATTTCCAACGTAATAATAAGGTATGCACAACATTTTAGCATAAAATTAACTAATATTAAAGTACAAATAAATTAAAATTGAGTCTTAATTCTTATTGGGATAGTATATGTAAATATTTACATAAATACATAAAAATAAAGGATCGTCACATGTTTCATTTGGATAAAAGGCGTGACGTTTACATAAAATACCTGCAAAACTACACCAAATAACTATATAAAATTAAAGCTGGATCATAATTAAAACTGTTTAGTTTAGTTGAATTAGTAAAAACGAAAAGTTAGACGTTGTGAAGGAGAATTATTGAACCGCGCGCGACTTAAACATTACCGACTGAGCCATTCGTAAAAATCGAACAGTTTCTAATAAAATTGTTTATAATTAATTTGGTTTGTGGAGGGCGAAACGGAGTGACTCTAAACAACTAGTTAGTTATTACAAATACACACACACACACACACACACTGCTAGCGACTCGGTCAACAACAAAACTAATATACTGGGTGTATCATAAACAGTGGGCCTTAACCTGTTTAAAATGAGAAAACAGGTTTTCCGTTTCACAAATTATTTTAGACAACACGGAATTAAAACAAAATAACAAACAAATGCATTAAGTTTTTCTGTCAAAATTTCCCTTAAATAATGCCATTTAACTAGTTGTAATTTTTCTTTATGGTAATAAATAAAATAAATATAAATATATCATCACGCCTTTTACCCATTATTGGGTGTGGCATTCTGCCCAAGCAGATTTCGATAAGTGATATATTTATGCGCGTGAAGTGCGGTTATCAGCCGTCATCACGGCCCCCAAAGATGTTAGTGGTGGGGGAGCCACAGGGGTAATTTTAATGTGTAGAAAATGTTTTGTCGGCTGTGGGGATCGAACCAGGGATCTTAGGATCCACAGGCCGACTTGATACCACTGAGCTAGCCACCCTATGAAAATGAAGGCGTGCATATATTTATTATTACATTGTAATTTAATAAATATTCATATTTAATTTTTGCCGTTATAAAACATAAAAAATAAATTTAGAATTTTAAGCTCTGCAACTTTTATTTGAAGCTTTTTTGTTGAAAATAATTTGGTACGAAATGCGCACAGTAAAACTATTTTTCTAAGTTAACGCTTATGGCCCGTTTTTCGTCACAAACCCAGTATATTACTATTTAATTCAATTTTAGAAGTATCCCCAAAGTATTTGCATAATTTCTGTCATGAAATCAATAAAAAAAAAATAGATCTTGACTTTCTAAATTTCAGATAAAATTAATATAATTATAAATGGTTTAAAACAATTTTAAGAAGTATTTAACAGCTGGTATTCTCTTTGCTATCGTCTTAGAGCACTTTGCCTGCGTTTAGAATAGTTTCTAAAGGGTTTAAAACCTTTTTAAAAAGTTTTCTCCAGCCATCGATTTAGAGCACTCAGCCAACTTAACGTAGAGAACAATTTAATTGTCGTTAAATATTTGTTTCATGTCAAACTTATTGCAGTCCCAATATCCTGTTTTAGAAAGTCAAGAAAAGTGAATAAAACTTCCAACATACTGTAAAGAATACAAAGACTTGTTGATCGCTTGGCAGAGAGGCGGTGGTGATGTTAGTTGTCGGTGTGTCTACGTGTTAACGGGTCGAAAGCGTCGACAGCGAGCGGCAGCTTCAGGTGGCGGCGCGCCTGCAGGAGGCGGTGGCGGCGGCGGACCCTCACTGGACTCTGGACTACTTTCAGCGCCGAGTCCGGCGCCCAGTAAACACGTCGGGACGCCACGAACACGCCCTATAACAAATGGGGTTAGTGCGGCCAATCACAGGAGGTTAAGCTGTGTCATACAAACAATTAAACAAACGAGAAGTAACCGTGAAAACGCAATCATTATAATTTTAGTAAAAACATTTTGAATACCTCTGAGAAACATTTTGAGTATCACCATTTGAACGCCTTTTCAGTAAGCTTTACCATACCAGACTCGATACGGTTTGGTAAAACATTTTGAGTACCTCTGAAAAACATGTTGGATATCACTGTTTTATTTGGCTTGTCAAAATATTTAGTATAATTCGACATAATTTGGAGAAATTTTAGTAAAAACATTTAGAATACCTCTGGAAAGCATGTTTTGTATCACTGTTTAAATCGTCTTGTAAAAACTGTTAATATGATACCAATCTCGATATAATTTGGTGAAAGTATATTAACAACATTTTGAGTATCTCTGGACAATATTTTGAGCACTACTGTTTAAATCGTCTAGTCAAAACATTTAATATGAGACCAAACTCGATATTGTTTGTAAAATTTAAATAACAACATTTTGAGTACTTCTGAAAAACATTTTGTGTACCACTGTTTGAATCGTTTTATCAAAACATTTAATATGAGACCAAACTCGATATTGTTTGTAAAATTTAAATAACAACATTTTGAGTACTTCTGAAAAACATTTTGTGTACCACTGTTTGAATCATTTTATCAAAACATTTAATATGATACCAGACTCGATATTGTTTTGTGAAATTTTAGTAACAACATTTTGAGTACCTCTGTACAATATTTTTAGTACCACTATTTACATCGTTTTGTCAAAATAAATAATATGATAGGAAACTCGATATGGTTTGGTGATATTTTACGAACAACTTTTTAAGTACCTCTGGACAATATTTTGAGCACTACTGTTTAAATCGTCTAGTCAAAACATTTAATATGAGACCAAACTCGATATTGTTCGTAAAATTTAAATAACAACATTTTGAGTACTTCTGAAAAACATTTTGTGTACCACTGTTTGAATCGTTTTATCAAAACATTTAATATGATACCAAACTCGATATGGTTTTGTGAAATTTTAGCAACAACATTTTAATTACCTCTGGACAATATTTTGAGAACCACTGTTTAAATCGTCTTGTGAAAACTTTTAATATGATACGAAACTGTTTAATTATTTGTTTGATCAGTGTCGGAGACACGGTTACTTCTTGTTTTTGGTAAACACATACAAGAAATGTTGTGTATCGTGACACAGTCTTTATAAACTAGAGGGGTTGTAAATTTGGAGGCGGGCGATGTAGTGAGGGACTGCAAAAAAAAACAAGAGAGAGTTGTACTAGTAAACATTTAACAAACAAATGAATGAAAGTGTAATAGGACTGTGTTATAAAATGTACAGGATGATCGGATTTGTTATAAGCTGTATTCCATTTACCACTTGGTTCACTTAAATCAGCTCAGATAAATTCGACATATGACTAAATGAACTGAATTAAGCAAACTAATGTACTGATTTGGATGAATTACTTCAAAGTAAATTAGAATCAGTAATTCTAGTACTGGAAATAAAGTCAGCGAAGTAATCTAGCAAAATAAATAAGTGATCTGGTTCAGTAAGTGTAAGTTAGATCTGATCCAAATGGCAAATGGAATACGCCTATAGTTGGCAATACAATTCCAGAGATCTTTTTATTCCACAGTTGACACAACGTCAGATAAAGACGAAAATGCTATTTGACATTTCTAATAAATACAAATAGGTTATGTCACAGGAGTCTGACAGCTAATAGAATTTTGACTTTTTACTTTAGACTTTAGAAATAAACGTAATAATAAATGTACT
This sequence comes from Pterostichus madidus, assembly GCA_911728475.2. Classification (NCBI taxonomy): domain Eukaryota; kingdom Metazoa; phylum Arthropoda; class Insecta; order Coleoptera; family Carabidae; genus Pterostichus; species Pterostichus madidus. The sequence continues at coordinate 29,406,470 of OU452316.1, forward strand.
CAAATTTAAATTTTAAATGTCACTGTCACCAACAGGAAATGAATTTATCTATCAGGCTTACCAATTTCAAGTAGTTTTTTTTATTGCCAACAGTAACAATTCCTTTTGATCACTCTGTATTATTTTAACACTAGAGTCGGGAGACGTATGTGTTACCAACTTTAGGGAAGATGACTGTCTTTTATACTCCGTTTTTTAACCAGGACGAATAATTTAAATTTTAACCGTTAAAACTGAAGCTTCTGATTGGCCAGTGCTTCGTCCAGTTTACACTGTACATAGATTTTACATTTGATTTTTAGAGCTGTCATAAGTTTTGAGGTTATCTGTTTTCTTGTTGGTTTTGTGCATTTCTGTGACATTAACATAAATCAGTTCTTTTAAGAACTAATAATATACAGAGTTTACAGTTTATAATGTCATTTGTATTTTAAAATATATTCCACGAGACTTAATCAGTGCAGATGTGTAAGAAATTTTTGTATTTCGCGCCAAAAAAAATCTAGTAACTTTCTATAGTGTAAATCTGACTTGTGCATTTACTCCTCCTGGTTAAAAAACAGTCTATAGTTGATTTGGGAGACATTTTAGAAAAATGACTATCTTAGATATAATTTGGAAGACATTTTAGAAAAATTACTGTCTTAGAGACAATTTAAAAGACATTATAGGGAGATGACTGTCTTAGAGACGATTTAGAAGACATTTTAGGGAGATGACTATCTTATACACAATTTGGGTGTGATTTATATATACCTTGTCCAGCGGTGGAATGCCTCTTAAACCTCAAATTGAGCTGACTAGGATCCGTGACATACTTCTCCTGTAGACGTCGACGTCGCAACGCCGGCGTCAACTCTTGCGCCCCCGACCAGCTGAGACACTTCGCCAGACGTTGACCTGAAGGAGCTGCTACCGGTATACGCGACGGCAGCGGACCCGGACTAGCGCTACTATCACGGAGTATCTGTGAGGCGTTATCAACACCGCTGTCCTCGTCGTCCTCTTTGTGTGTCTTGCCTCCCATCAGCCCCACACCACCTGAGCGCAGAGGATGTTCTGTGGCGTCGAAGTACTCAGACTGCTCCTCTAACCCCGGACTCAACCCGTTGTGGACCGCGAGACGTTCCCTGACAAATATAAGCAAAAGTCAATAAATTTTAAAACGTTTGATAAGGGAACTTTTAATTTTAATGTGGTGAAAATTGTTGGTCAGCTGTAGAAATCGAACTCGGGTTCTCAAATCCACAGGCCGAGTCGATACCACTGAGCAACCTACCACATTACAGAGTGATCAAAAGTAAGTTGTAAGTTGGCAATACAATTCTGGAGATTTTTTTTATTCCACAGTTGGTACAACGTCAGGTAAAGACGGAAATACTATTTGACATTTTTATAATAAATACACAACATCGGTTGAGTTATAGGAATACTTTAGATTATTGCTCTGTGAGTAATATTAACAAATAAAGGAATTATTTTTATTAATTTAAATTTTTAAATGTCATAAATTTATGTACCAATCTTACAATTTCTGCGGATGTTAAAAACATCTAACATTGATATAGATGACATGAGAGGTTCGAAGAACCATGTAGTGCCATCTACCGAGAAAAAATGCAAACTGCACAAATTATCAAGGAGCTTACATTTTTTCCCGGTAGATAGCATTGCATGTTCTTTCGAACCTCTCGTGTCATCTATATCAATATTAGATGTTTTTAACCGCCGATACCACTGTTCACTGCTCCTACTATTTTTCTTATTTTAAGAATTAGTTCTAGTTCACAAATGACAATTTGTCTTTGTAAAGTTTCTTGTTGTGATGCGAGTGATAGCAACTAACCTGCAGCAGGTGTTGTCAGGGTGTGCTGGAGGAAGCGGTGGTGCGGGGGTGGTGGCAGGAGAGGAGGGTCGTCCTGCGTCCTGCTGCTGCTGCTGTTGCTCTGCCACCGGCGGCGGCGTCTCCTCAGGGTCACCTGGGGCCGAATCCGTCAACCGGACATCGCATACAATACCTAACAGATAAGATGATATTTTGAAAATGCTATGTCTACCTTTTACCGGTTGGAGAAATATTATTATTAATTTAATTTTTAGTCTAAGTTATGATTTGGAGGATATTTTGGAAAAATGACTGTCTTGAAGATAATTGGAGAGACATTTTGGAGATATGACTGTCTTACAGAGGATTTAGGAAACATTTTAGGAAGATTACGACTGTCTTAAGAATGATTTAGAAGACATTTTGGGAATGTGCCTGTCTTAGAGACAATTTGGGAGACATTTTGAGAAGATAACTGTCTTCGGGACGATTTTGGAGACATTTTGAAAAGATGACTGTCTTAGAAAAGATTATAGAAACATTTTAGAAAGATGACTGTTTTTTAAGCGTTTTTAGATGAATTATTTGATAGACAACTGTCTTAGAGACGATTTGAGAGTCGTTTATTGAAAATGACTGTCTTAGACAGGATTTGGGAGACCTTTATGGAAAGTAACTTTCTTAGAGACAATTTAGGAGACATTTTATGAAAAATGACTGTCTGAGAGACGTTTTGAGACAGATTTTAGAGAAATTACTGTCCCAGAGACAATTTGGAACACATTTTGGGAAAATGACCGTCTTATAGACGATTTAGGAGACTATCTTAGAGACGCTTCGAGACAGATTTTAGAAAAGTGACTGTCTTAGTGTCAATTTGGAACACATTTTGAGAAAATTACTGTTTTATAGACGATTTGGAAGACACTTTGAAAAGATAACCGTCTGAGAGACAATTTAGGAGACATTTTTGGACACATGACTGTCTTAGAAAAGATTATGGAGACATTTTAGAAGGATGACTGTCTTTCATGCGTTTTTAGGTGAATTTTTTGATAGAAAACTGTCTTATAGACGATTTGAGAGTCACTTATTAAAGATGACTGCGTTAGAGAAGATTTGGGAGACCTTTAGGGAAAGTAACTCTCTTAGAGACAATTTAAGAGACAATTTGGAAAAATAACTGCCTTCGAGATGATTTTGGAGATATTTTGAAAAGATGACTGTCTTAGAAAAGATTATGGAGACATTTTAGAAAGATGATTGTTTTTTAAGCGTTTTTAGATGAATTATTTGATAGACAACTGTCATAGAGACGATTTGAGAGTCATTTATTGAAAATGACTGTCTTAGAGAAGATTTGGGAGACCTTTATGGAAAGTAACTGTATTAGAGACAATTTGGAAGACTTTTGGAAAGATAACTGTCTTCGAGATGATTTTGGAGACATTTTTGGAGACATGACTGTCTTAGAAAAGATTATGGAGACATTTTAGAAAGATGACTGTTTTTCAAGCATTTTTAGGTGATTTTTTTGATATCTTAGACGATTTTAGAGTCAATTATTGAAGATGACTGTCTTAGAGAAAATTTGCGAGACATTCAGGGAAAATGACTGTCTTAGAGACAATTTGAGAAGATAACTGTCTTCAAGATGATTTTGGAGACATTTTGAAACCATGACTGTCTTAAAAAAGATTATGGAAACATTTTAGAAATATGACTGTCTTTAAGGCGTTTTTAGGAAAATTTTTTGATAGATAACTGGCTAAAGCTACATTCACAAATCGAAATTAGTGTTTGTTTTATGCTTTATGTTTTAGTGTGTTTTTAGGTGCCATTCACAAATAGTTTTGCTTTTGTCGATTTTAGTTAGTAGTGACATCTATCATAAATTTTAGAAGATCGGTAATACAGTAAATGCAACTGTCAGATGTGCTAAGTTACACATGCTGTCATACGTTGTTTGTTTACTTTCGTATTTTTTGGAAGAGCAAGATAAATATTATCATAATAAGAAAGTAGGTATTAAAATCTGGTTTTTATTTTCATTCATTTTGACCCTCTAATAAAAACAAACTTAGGTTATCGTCAATGCGAAGGATGATAGAAAGAGTCAAGTATATATCACTACATCATTCTACGCTTCGTCCTATTGGTCTATTCCTAAGTATAAAACGTAAAACTAAAACATAAGTTTGGAGTTTGCAAACTTTTGTGTTAAAACCAAAACTAAATACTGATTTGTGAATGGCTGCATAAGGTAACATGGCTACAACAAATGGAAAACACAAAACTAAAACTAATTTCGATTTGTGAATGTAGCTTTAGAGACGATTTGAGAGTCGCTTATTGAAGAAGACTGTCTTAGAGAAGATTTGGGAGACATTTTAGAAAGATGACATTTTTGGGAGATATTTTGGAATAATGACTGTCTTAAAGACACTTTATATCACTTGATATTTTTTAAATTATACAATAAAATAAATATAAATATATCATCACGCCTTTTACCCATTACTGGGTGTGGTACTCTACCGTAGCAGATCTCAGTAAATGATATATTTATGTGTGTGTAGTACGGTTACCAACTGTCAAATTACGGCCTCCAAAGATGTTCGAGGAGGTGTAGGCACAGGGGTAATTTCAATTATAATTACCTGAATTAGAATTAATTGGTTGATGACTAGGGGAATTTGTTTCTAAAGGTCTATTAGCGTTAACACTGAGATCACATTTTTCTGGCTTCTCTTCTTCTTCTTCTACTTCCTCCTCTTCTTCCTCCTCCTCCACTACCTCCTCCTCTTCTTCTTCTACTGCTGCTGCTGCTGCTGCTGCTGCAGCTGGTGGTTCTTCTTCTGGCGCATTTTCTTTGTCTTTATTCTCCACTTCTTTGCTATCGTCTAATTTATTTCTAATTTCATATTTTTCTACATTTAAAACACAATGGATTTGTTCGAGGCCCGGCGCAGGCAAATTCGGCGGTTTCACAACTAAATTATGACTAATTTCACACTCGGTCTCTTCTTTCTCTTTGTTTTCTATATTACACAACACGATTTCTTCAATGTGTTCTGGTTCTTCTTGTTTCTGGACCGTTGTCTCCGTAATGCTGAAACAATTTCAATAATGGTCAATTTTAAACAGAGCTTTCATACTGATTCATAGTTGTCGTCACGAATATTGACGGGTCAAGGTCATAATACCACTTTTTTGTTATTTTTAGTTCAATTATTAACAAACTCTAGAGTATAAGAAAGAATAGAACCATTTTAATATTTTTAAGGACGTTTAGGAGATGATTAGGGAGACATTTTGATACGAGGACTGTTTTAGAGGCGTTTTATGAGATATTTTTGAAAAATTACTGTGTTATAGACAACTTGGGACACATAGAGACGATTTTTTTAGGGACGATTTTGGACACAGTTTGCAAAAATCTCAGAGACAATTTGAAAAACATTTTGGGAAAATGACTGTCTTAAAAACAATTTAGGAGACATTTTGGGAAAAATGAATGTCTTAGAGACGTTTTAAGATAGATTTTAGAAAATTTACTGTCTTCGTGTCGTTTTGGAACACATTTTGAGAAAATGACTATTTTATAGACGTTTTAGAAGACTCTTTGAAAAGATAACTGTTTGATAGACAATTCAAGAGACATTTTTGGAGAGATGATTGTCTTATGGATGCTTCGGGACACATTTTAGAAAAATAATTGTCTCAGAAACAATTTGGAACACATTTCGGGAAAATGACTGTCTAAAGCCCGTTTTACATACAGCAACATGTTGCGCAACTAGTTCAGCAACTTGAAGTTGCGCAACATGTTGCTGGTGTTCAGTTTTCTTGTATTACATTTAGCAACATATTTCCGCAACTTTACTAGTTCTTTTAGGTATTATACCAACATAAATCTCAGGAAAGTTGGTAGTCCGTGACAGTTGACAGTTATTAGATATGTTCATGTTGCTTTGTAACCTCAAATTTTTATAATCATATGTTCATCGTTTGATTTTGAGAACATTTATAGTCTTTGAGAACAAGAATGGATTGCAAAAAATAAAGAAAACAAAACGCTATTTTGACACATGTAAAACTAGGTTAACCAACTTACAAGTTTTGCATTGGCAAAACAAAAAGTAACCAAAAAATACTAAATCTGGGGGAGAGTTGCGAGTTGCCCGCAACAAAAATAGAACATGTTCTAATTTCTGCAACAAGTTGCGCAACTAGTTCAGGAACAAATGTTGCACGCAACTTCAGTTTTACATTTGGCAACTCGTGTTGCGCAACTAGTTGCTGTAAATGTTGCTGAATGTAAAACGGGCTTTAGAAACAATTTAAGACACAGTTTGGGAAAATGATTGTCTTACTTGGGAGACATTTTGAGAAAAATGATTGTTTTAATGACGATTAGGTGGACATTTTGTGAAGAGGACTGTCTTAGAAACGATTTTGGAAATATTTTAGGAAACTTTTTCGACAGATCCATCTTAAAGACGATTTAGGAAACTTGTAAGAAAATCTACTGTTGTTAAACTGTTTTTAGAAAACATTTAGCATATTCAAGATACAATTTGACCTTGAATCGCCAATTATCTACGACGAAATCTTACTTTTTAATTTTTATTTTATTTTTTCATTTTTCATGAGCATTAATCGCGAATATGTTATCATGTAAAATACAAAATTCAGATAATAATTTTAAGGCGAACACTTGCCTCTTTATATTTATATACATATACAGTGTGTTTCATAAAACAGACTCAGCTTTTATTTCTCCATTTATTGCAAGTACATTTATTACAAATAACATTATTTAATCAGTCTAATATTTGCAATTTAAATGAGTAGATAATTCAATTTATGCCACTCCTGGTTTTATATAAAATACTAGCTATTACCCGTGACTTTTTTCGCGTGGTCTACAATTTAATGCGAGTACCCGGCATGCGTTGCATTGCAACTCAAAGAAAGAAAGTGTTTGTTTTTAATCCTGTTTAGTGAAGTGCTTTTAGAAACACAATATTTTTTGTTTTTCTCTTTGGTACGTACACGAATAAATCAGACGGTTTTCCGACGCGTGAGCATGCCACATACAGCTGTCCATGTGAGAAGCATGGATTTTACACTTGTAGCGATTGTCCCTGTGCTTTGTTGATGGTCATTGCAAATGCGAGTCGTACCGGAAACTGCAAACGTTTCAATTCGAATGGCATAGGACTGAAGCTTTATTATACCTATATGTTAAGATTGATTCTTGTCTATGCCCATACCAAATTTGAATCGAATCAGTGCAGTACTTTTCAGGCTAGCTAGCGGCCATTTTGTTTCAAGATGGCGGGTTGGACTTGTGCTAAGTCAGAAACCTTCGCGGGCGTGCGCACAACAACTTACCAAAGTTGCATCGCAATCAGATGAATGATATAGGAACGCATACGGGACAAACAAACAAACAAACATTTTATATACAGGGTGGGGAAAAATTTCTGGGACGGTTAAATGTTTTGCGAAATACATATTGGATCGAAAAACGACAAAATACGTGTCAAATATTTTTCAAAAATCTATCCAATGATATCAAACTCGCCCCTCACCCCTGCCTCCAGGGGGTGAGGCGGGAGCCAACTTTGTAATCTTAAATGGGAACTCCCATTTTTTATTGCAGATTTGGAATCTCCAGAAATGTTACATTAATTTGATCTACGATTCAAGCTATTTTTGTTCACAGATGGCGCTGTGATCACCACATATGGAAATGGGATTGATGTACACGAACACAATGTAACACTCATTTTTTTTTTTTAGAATTTGTTTTAGAATTTTTTTACAATCATTTAGAATTATTTGGGAAACCTAATGGGGACTGTTAATTTTAAAATGAGTGTTACATGGTGCTCGTGTACATCAATACCATTCCCATTTGTGGCGATCACAGAGCCATCTGTGAACAAAAATAACTTGAATTGTAGATCAAATTAATGTAAAATTTTCTGTAGATTCCAAATCTGCAATAAAAAATGGGTGTTCCCATTTAAGATTACAAAGTTGACTTCCGCCCCACCCCCTGGAGGCGGGGGTGGGGGTCAAGTTTGGTATCATTGGATAGATTTTTGAAAAATATTTGACACGTATTTTGTCGTTTTTCGATCCAATATGTATTTCGCAAGATATTTAACCGTCCCGGAACTTTTTTCCCACCCTGTATATAGATAGTTGAAAATATTTATAAATTTATCATAATGGGGTAGGTGGTAGATGGATCCTGAGAACCCTGGTTCGATTCTTACAGCCAACAAACAATTTTCACCACATTAAAACTACCCCACTAGCATCTTTGGGGGCCGTGATTTGACAGCTGATAACCGCACTTCACGCGTATAAATATATCACTTACCGAGATCTGCTTTGGCAGAGTGCCACACTCAGTAATGGGTAAAAGGCGTGATGATATATTTATTTTATTTATAAATTTATCATAACTAAATACAAAATAAAAACTGCAATCCGGATTAATAAAAAAATCTTGTACGCTGTATTTAAATTCACAAAGTTGGTATCACTTCCAGACAAACCGGAAGTGTCATAACTAAATTTTCTATTTACTAAAATCACAAATATTACAGTGACTAAATAATGTCCTTTCAGTAATATATTTACCTGCAATAATAAACGAGAAAAAAAAGTGGTGTCTAGTTTTTGAAACACCCTGTATACATACCTGTCCTTGCTGCCTAGGTTGATGTCCTTGGGCAAGGGGTGGGGGGCACGGTGGGGTCTACTGACAGCTGACACGCTCAGAGGCGGTGGTGCTGGTTCCAGATCAGCTGTAGGCTCTTTGGGTACCACGCGAATTTCTAATCTTCCAGCGACCTGCAAATAATTATTTTTATAACAAGTATCGAAAAAGGCTTGTTACGTGCAAGTGCAGGCTTGCCGAGTGCGGAAATCTGCACGAGCACGTAACCTTTTTTGGCACGTGTTTTAAACAATATTTTTTCTACAACTGTGCGATTTAGAAAATCACTAAAATATTATCAGAATTTAAAATTTTAGTGATATTACACGAGAACGATGTTTTACGGCGTTGCTATGGTTTGTTTGTTGATTGCTTGCACATTGTTCTACGTTATTTAAGAATATTTCACTAACTTCAAGATAATTTCTTCAAAATCGTCTAGATTGGAATAGTACAGTGAGTGATTCTTCTTTATCATAAATACCTCCAAAGATAATTGAAGCTCCCGATGATGCTTTGTTGGATCTACTCTGGGCAATGACAATCAACGTGCTTTTGGTTAGGGTCGTTGATTTCCACCGAAGTTTGAATTTCTGAACGTTCGAACATTCAAATGTTTTGAACTTCGTCAGAAAAACTTCGAAGCTTCGAACTTTCCAATATTTTGAAGCTTCGAATTTTCGAATATTTCGAAGCTTCGAATACTAAATTAACGCCATCTGTCATCTCCAAACACGCTCACGCATAATTCGCGAAAAGTCGGCCACGAATTAAATAATAAACTCGGCGAAGTATCCTGCAAAAACTCTGCAAGGTTAGGCGTCTTAATTAAGCCATCTACTCTTTTACCGCCCATCTAAATGCTATAGACTTTTAGTAAGACATTATAAAATGACAATAAAAAGGATACAAAAACATCTTAAATTAAAACGTTTTTGACAGTGTAGCGAAATTTTAAGTCTAAATTGAATTAATCTGACAAATAATAATAATAATGACAAACATTTTCACCACATTAATACTACTCCTATGGCTCCCCCTCCACTAACATCTTTGGGGGCCGTGATTTGACGACTGGTAACCGCACTTTACGCGCAAAAATATATCACTTACTGAGATCTGCTTCGGCAGAGTGCTACACCCAGTAATGGGTAGAAGGCATGGTGATATATTTATTTATTTATATTTATAAATAATAATAATAAATAATAATTACTTACGAATTAATACAAAACTCTACAAATGAGTTTATTCTAAAAAATAATTCATATTAACATGCCGTGTTCACGTTAGGAGCCAGATTCACCATTCGAATAATTCGAAAATTCTTAAATTCGGAATATTCGAAAATTCGGAATATTCAAAAATTCGAAAGTTCGAATCTAAATTCGAAGGTTCAATAAATCCGAACAATTGAAGTCTCGAATATTCGTAAAATCAACATCCCTACTGCTGGTACTTCTAAAACCTCCGAAATTGTTGTACGGAAGCAATCAATGTTTGTTTAGACAGTACAAAAGTTTCCACTTCACATTATGTCAATATAGGCAACTGTAACAATTGTGTTAATAATATACACAAACAATCAATATTATGTATTTCACTTACTCTTTAAATGAAATCATTTATCGATATATTTTACTTTGTTCGGTTCTTTTTATTAATTATCATATTTAATAATGATATAGTTGAGTTCTTGTCTGCACAATGTGATGTGTACAGATTAGATATACTGCAGTTTAAGGTTATGTTTTTAAACGTCAAAATATACCACTGCATATTTACTAGCGCTAGTACTATTATATGGTCTATGGCTAAAATATGAAATTCCACGCTCAGCGCGAAATTTAAATCGCCCTCAATTAAATTTCATTTTGACAGCTGTGTAAACGAAATGCATTTGTTCTTTTCGTTTACAGAAACACATTTGGTCTGCATTTATTTCGTTTCCAGCCGTCACCAAGGCAATAATAGTTACGTAATAACAAAAAAATCACACAGATGTAGAAAAAAGTCTATTATAAGAGACTAGCCCAACAGTACGGAGTGTAAAGAAATATAGAAAGGTCACAACTGACCTCTTGTAACTCCTCATCACTTCCGCTGTTGCCATTAAGTCTCATGGCTGGTAAACTTGGCCAGCGAGGAACATCAGCACGTTCAACCTCATCACTGGCGGCAGCGTCGGTAGCGCGCGTCGCGACGTTCCGCATAACGTCGACACGGAACACCAGCTCGTCGAAGGCTGCTTGTTGTACCAGTGGTGGACGGAGACCTCGCCGTAACCCGGGACCCAGACATGGACTTGACCAGCTTCGAGGAAGACCGCCTAACAGGAATTCACTTGTGTTACGTGTCTGCTGTTATGGTTTAGGATGATGTTTTGGGAAAGTGAATGACTTGGAGATGATTTGGGAGATGTTTTAAGAAAATGACTGTCTGAATGACAAATTGAAAGATATTTTGGATAAATGACTGTCTTAGAGACTATTTGGAATACATTTAGGGGAAATAACTGTCTTAAAGACGATTTGGGAGACATTGTAGAAAGATGACTATCTTATAGATGATTTAAGAGGTATTTTGGTAAATGACTATTTTAATGACAATTTGAAAGCCATTTTGGGAATATGACTGTTTTAAGGACAATTTAAAAGGTATTTTGGATAAATAGCTGTCTTGAACGTGATTTGGGAGATATTTTAGAAAGAGGACTGTCTTAATGGAAGGCATTTTAGTAAATGACTGTCTTAGAAACTATTTCAAGACATTTTAGAAAAATTACTATCTAAGAGACGATTTGGGAGACATTTTAAGAAAATGACTGTTTTATGGACAATTTAGGACACATTTTAGGAAGATGACTGTCTTTATGAAAATTTGGGAAGCATTTTGTATAAATTCCTGTCTTTGAAATGATTTATACGATATTTTAGGAAGATGACTGTCTTAATGACGATTTGAGAGGCATTTTGGGTAAATTACTGTCTTTGACATGATTTGGGCGACATTTTGGAAAGATTACTGTCTGAATAATGATTTAGGAGACAATTTGGGCAAATGACTATTTGGGAGACATTTTGAAAGATGACTGTCTTAGAGACTATCTTGTAGACATTATCGAACGATGACTGTCTATAGACAATTTGGAAGTCATTTTGGAAAATAACTGTCTTAAAGACAATTTTAATGGGAGGTATTTTGGTTATTTACTGTTTACATTATCGAACGATGACTGTCTTAGAGACGATTTGGATAAAATTTTGAGAACATGACTTTCTTATGCACAATTTAGGATCAATTTTAGAAGGATGATTGTCTTTTTTAAAATTTAGGAAGCATTTTGGGAAAATGACTGTCTTTGAAATAATTTACAAGGCATTTTAGGATGATGACTGTCTTAATGACGATTTAGCAGGCATTTTGAGTAAATGACTGGGTAATATTTTAGAAAAATGACTGTCTTAAAGTCGATTTGGGAGTCATTTTGAGAATATGACTGCTTTATGGACAATTTAGGATATATTTTAGGAAGATAATTGCTTTAATGATAATATGAAAGATATTTTAGGTAAATGACTGTCTTAGAGACGATTTGAAAGACATTTTAGGAATATGACTGCATTAAAGGCAATTTGAAAGGCATTTTAGGAAGATGACTGTCTTAAAGACGATTTGAAAGGCATTTTAGGTAAATAACTATCTTAAATATATGATTTGGGAGATATTTTAGAAAGATAACTGACTTAATGACAACTTCAAAGACATTTTGGGTAAATGACTGTCTTTGAAACGATTTGGGCGACATTTTAGGAAGATGACTGTCTTAATGATAATTTGGAAGACATTTTCGATAGACGACTGTCTTAGAGACGATTTAGGAGACTTTTGGAGGCATTTCGGGTAAATAACTGTCTTAAAGACAATTTGGAAGGCACTTAAATAAGATGACTGCCTTAAAAACTATTTAGGAGACATTATAGGAAGATGACTGTCTTACTGACAATTTGAAAGGCATTTTTGAGAAAATAACTGTCTTGTGTAATATTAGATGCTTGTAAACACGGCTTTGCCGGTAGATGGTGAGGAGCAGGGGAGGGAGAAGTATTAAGATGGCGATGGTTAACGTGGAAAGACGCAATAAATACGTTGTAAAATATATTGTGTATTGATTGTGATTTACGCAATAAAACTCCAAGCGAGTAACATTACATCTTGGACATGATTTTAGAGACTTTTATAAAGATGTAAATGATTGTCTTAGAAACTATTTCAAGACATTTTAAAGAAATTACTGTCTTAGAAACGATTTGGATGACAGTTAAGGAAAATAACTGTTTTAAAGACAACTTATAAGGCATTTTAGCCAGATGACTGTCTTAAAATCGATTTCGGTGACATTTTAGAAAAATGACTGTCTTAAACACGATCTGAACGGTATTTTGGGTAAATAATTGTCTTAGACATGATTTGGGAGACATTTAAAAAAGATGAATGTGTTAGAAACGTTTTGGGAGACATTTTGAGAAAATGACTGTCTTATAAGACAATTGGGGAGACATTTCAGGAAGATGACTGTCTTACAGACGATTTGAAAGACATTTTAAGTAGATGACTGTCTTACAGACGATTTGGGTGACATTTCAGGTAGATGACTGTCTTAGAAACTATTTGGGAGATATTTTGGATAAATTACTGTCTTAAAGACGGTTTAGGAGATATTTTAGGTAAATGGTTATCTTAGAGATGATTTGGAGAAGCATATTGGGGCAATGTGTGTATTATAGACGATGCAAAAGATGGGAAAATGACTCTCTTAAAGACAATTTGGAAGACATTTTGGGAAAATGGTTGTCTTAGAGATAATTTGGGAGACATTTTAGGAAAACGATTTGGGAAACAGTAAGTATAAGGTACACAAATGTATATTGATACCGAACAATCAGCAGTCCTGAAACAAATCTTGTATATCTTGACACACCAATACCACCACAACGAAACCAAAACCAAAGGAAAATAACAAATGAAAAACCAACCATTTCTAGTATAAAACGTATATGTATATTTATTAAATAAATAAACAATTAAATACACAGCAAATTTCATATCACAATCCTTAAAAAGTCAGGTAATAAAAATTATAACAAAGTAAACCATAAAATAATAAATAAAATAAAAACAAAAATGAAAAACAAATGAGACGGACTTATCTTGATTGAGCAAACAATTGAATGACGGGGAGGTGCGGTTTCCGGACACTGCGACCACGGGACAACTGACAATCGGGCACGAACGGGTCGCGAGATTCAGTCCAATACACGGCGTGCGGCGCGTCAAGATATACAAGATTACTTTAAAAACCACACGCTAATAAAACAAACAAACAAGAAAACAAATACATTATTAGAAGTTCAGACATTCAATATTATACATATATATATATACACAGCGTGGTCGATACATCAATTAAATGTAAATAAGCATAGTTATATTCATTGCCGAATCCTGATTTATTATTTTAAAAATATGTATGAACGAAAATCAGTTACAAAGATTATTTTTGCTTCATGCTTTATTGTATGTCACGTGTCTGCGTCTTAACCAATCTTGTCATTATTATAGACCACGGCCGTGTGGCGTCACGATTTTAGATGTGCTCCGTAACTGTCAAACGAGTGACTCTCACATCAGTATTAAATGTACAATTTAGACTGTATAGATAGAATATATTTTTAACAAGTATATGTGCATATAATTCCAAAAGTGTCAAGTTTCTATTCTGTGCACCATTTTGTGCGTGACAAAGTGTGTGATTTATTTTATCAAGTGAAACGTAATTTGAAGATTGTGTCGCGAGTGCATACTTTTACAATTTTATACTGTTTATATATTTAATAGATAGAAAATAAATGTTTCAAAACAATTTTATATGTTTACTTCATAGTGTAAAGCCAAGTAATTACTATAATATACAGTAGTTTTACTTTTATTAAAGTTTGAACAGTTCATTTTATAAAACAAAAGACAAGATGTCTATTTCGAAGTGGAATTGAGTCTTAATAAATAAGAAAAATATGAAAAAAATTTCCATCACTTGTCTCATAATTCCACATAGGTTTTACAGCACGTTTGCATCAACTTCTCAGGTCATCAACAAACGGCTGGTCAGTTCAGCTTTAACCATAGACGCGTTTCGTCCTTCCGGACTCATCAGTATGGTGCGATCATATATCCAACTAGATCAACTAGGAAATAGTGGATTGTGATACCGACTTAGCTGAACTGACTGATGTTAACCTATCTACAACGGTAACATGTAAATGGTTGTTCTTTGCTAATTTAACCAACCTCGTAGCTCTTATAGTTCTCGAGATAGTATTGGTGGCACATTTAAATGGAACACCCTGTATAACTCAAATAGAAAATGCATTTATATAATGAATTCCAACAAATTTGACAATTTAACGTGAATATTTAATTATAAATAAAAGGGTTGACAACTATACTAAATTTTTAAAATCAATATTATCGGGTGGCTAGCTCAGTGGTATGAAGTCGGCCTGTGGATCCTGAGAACCCTGGTACCCTAGATTCGATTCCCACAGGCGACAAACAATTTTCATAATTTCAAAAGCTACCCCTGTGGCTCCTCCACCACTAACATCTTTGGAGGCCGTGATTTGACGACTGGTAACCGCACTTCACGCGCATAAATATATCACTTACCGAGATCTGCCTCGGCAGAGTGCCACACCCAGTAATGGGTAGAAGGCGTGATGATATATTTATTTTTTTTTAATTTTAATATTAAATATATAATTTCCTAATTTGTTACTAAGTCCCGTTATAAAGATAATTGAGTATAGCTGTCACGCAAAATATCATAACCGTAGCCATAACCACATCCCGCTATGAATTATAATAGGACCCCCTGGAATATTCAGACAAAATAAATAGTGTAAAATTCATAGAAAAAATATCTCTTTGCAATGGAAGAAAAAAATATGGGATGTTTCCATACTTTGTGTCATATCTCGAAAACTAGGAAGTAAAAAAAAATGTTTTCTTCCTAGTGTAAAGAGGACTTTCTACAACTAATTGAATGAAAATCGCAAGTTTCACATTTTCCCTTAGATATCTAGTCACCTGTGCATTTGGAACAACAAAGGTATCATTAGAATTATTACTTTGCTAATTTAACCAAACTCACACCACTCAAATTTTCACGTCAGCACAACCAGCACAACCAGCACAAACAAAAGCCAACAAACCAACACTTCCCAACACAAATATAAACATGGCACTCACCCATAAGTTCGGGAAACTGTTCAATTCCTTGTATGTTAACACATCGTCGATGTGAAGTCCTCGAGTCCTCGCTGATGCGACTCAGTGCTGGAGGCACGCTGGCGAGGTCTGGTGCGCCACCCACCACCACCGTGGCGGGAACACCTAGTGCGGCCTTGTGTTCCGGTGACTCAGGTTTCCATTCGTTGTCGGTCGTTTCTTCTGAATCATCGAATTGAGACTTCCATTGAGATGCTAGTGTCAGAGCACCGCCGCGTGTTACCTATGAATGAAATAAATATAAATATATCATCAGCAGCTTTAGGGTGTAATTGTATTGTAGCAAATCTGGTAATGATACAACGAGCAGCTTAGGGCTGTCCGTCTAAATAGAATAGAATGAGCTTGGGGGTGTAGTAGTAGCATAGCAAAGCTTTTAATAAATAAAATAAATATATCATCACGCCTTCTACCCATTACTGGGTGTGGCACTCTGCTTTTAATAATACAGTGTAAAATTGCAGCGAGCAGCTTAAGGCTGTCAAAGATGCAGTGAGTAGCTTTGGGGAGTAATTGTATTATAGCAAATCTATTAATGATACAACGAGCAGCTTAGGGCCGTCCGTCTAAATAGAATAGAATGAGTTTGGGGTGTAATAGTAACATAGCAAAGTTTCTAATAAAGTTGTAGCGAGCAGCTTAAGGCTGTTAAAGATGCAGTGAGTAGCTTTGGGGTGTAATTGTATTGTAGCAAATCTATTAATGATACAACGAGCAGCTTAGGGCTGTCCGTCTAAATAGAATCAAATGAGCTTGGGGTGTAATAGTAGCATAGCAAAACTTTTAATAATACGAGGGCAGGGTGAAAAGTCCCTGAAAATTGAAACAAGAAATAATTTATTTGGTCAAAACATATTTTATTTCTCAACATAATCTGCTTGTAGCTCTTCCAAATATTACGATTTTGGCAATCCTTCAAAATAGGCGTTTGTCTCAGCCATGACCTCATCGTTGGAGCCAAATCTCTTTCCGCCGAGCCATTTCTTCAAGTTTGGAAATAGATAAAAATCGCAGAATATGGTGGATGACGAACCAATTTTGCCATTGCGACAAGGTCGCGTTTGTTGTTAACAGAGAGCAAATGCGGCACCCATCTGGCAGATAGCTTTCTCATATCCAAAAATTTATGCAAAATGTTTCGTACCCGTTTGATTGAGATGTTCATAGCCTCAGCAACCTCGTGCACTTTAACTCGCCGATCGACGATTTCTGGCGTTGTAACCTCAATTGGACGACCAGAACGTTCGGCGTCCACTTGTGAATCGTTCCAATCGATGGTGAGGAGCCCATAATGTTTAACAAGCGATGCTTTGGTTTGCGTAATGTTTTTTCCACGCAAGAAATAATGTTTAATCAAGTGGCGAAATTCACTTTTTTCCATGTTTCCATGCAATCTTCAAGGTTGCTTGCTTTCGATGGGTGTCAAAACAGAACTGAATGACATATCAGTCTGAACATTTTAATGCGTTCTAGTTAAAGATGGTACATCACAAATGTCACATGAGATTTGCGATTGTGGCGCCATCTGTTTTATTTTTCAGGGACTTTTCACCCTGCCCTCGTACAGTGTATAATTGCAGCGAGCAGCTTAAGGCTGTCAAAGATGCAGTGAGCAGCTTTGAGGTGTAATGGAACTAAATGTATCAACACGCCTTCTACCCATTACTGGGTATGGCATTCTACCGTAACAAATCTCAGGATGTGATATATTTATGCGCGTTACCAGCCGTCAAATCACTGTCACTAAATATGTTAATAGAGCTACAGGGGTAGTTCTTTCTTCGTTTTCAGTTCTTACATAGATTTTTTAAACGTAATTGTGGGAAACTCACTTTCAGAAACAAGCGCAGACTGACACTCTCTTTCTTTCTTATCTTTTAATTCGTTTTCAGTTCTTATATAGAATGTTTAACTGCAATGGACTCTTGAACCATAATCGAAATAACAAGAATGGGGTGGCTAGCTCAGTGGTATCAAGTCGGCCTGTGGATCCTGAAAACCCTGGTTCAATTCCCACAGGTGACAAACAATTTTCATAATTTCAAAAGCTACCCCTGTGGTTCCTCCATCACTTACATCTTTGGGGGCCGTGATTTGACGACTGATAACCGCACTTCACGCGTAAAAACCGAGATCTGCTACGGCAGAGTGCCACACCCTGTAATGGGTACAAGGCTTGATAATATTTTTTTTTTAATTCGATTTTGAAAGTTACTTAAACGAAACGCACTTGTGTTTTTGTTTTTCCACCCGTAACCAAGGCAACAATAGCACAGTTGTAATTTTTTAAATTGTCTTGAAAGTAAGCTGAGTGCTCTAAGACGATGGCTAGGGTATAAAATTAAATTTAAAATATTTAAAAATGGTTACTTACTTGTTGTGAGACATTTTCATCGTCTATAAGAGCAAATTGTGTTAGACTTTGATCCCGAGCTCGCCTAGTCGCAGAAGACGGCGTTTGGCGTCGCGTCCTTGGACGCTCGGCGTCGGGCGTCACTGGCGTCGTGGTTGTAGATACAACTGGCGGACTTGGCATCTCCTGGATTACATATAACATACGTACAAGATAGAATAAAATAATATTCTG
This sequence comes from Pterostichus madidus, assembly GCA_911728475.2. NCBI lineage: Eukaryota > Metazoa > Arthropoda > Insecta > Coleoptera > Carabidae > Pterostichus > Pterostichus madidus. The sequence continues at coordinate 29,424,971 of OU452316.1, forward strand.
GTCGACATACAATTTAACAATAAAAACAATTATTTTTGTACATAGGTTAACATACTGGCTGTATAATAAGTAACGAATATTGATATTATCTCCTGAAATAATTATTTAATTTAAATAATTTTTAAAAAACGTTTCGAGGATGTTTATAATGTCGAATATTTTGGTAAAATCAGATATTTTTTATCGAGTTATTTTTTTACAGTGAAGGCAACGTATTTTTTTTATATTTATTATATTTTTTGTGGTTCCATTTAAAAAAGTATTTTTTTCTGAAACCGGCAAGAAAACGCCTACTGTCCTGACCAATTTTAGTATGGAAAGTAGGTTTTTACAAAAACAGTCAAGTAAAGTACGTATCCAAGGCTACAACTAAAATAACAGTCTGGTAAAGTACTAAACAGTCGGGTAAAGATTTTACCTGACTGCTTTGTGTTTTACTTGACCGTTCTTTTGTTGTTGTAAGCTTGGATACGTAGTCTGCTGTTAATACAATTTATATCAAAAAATTTAAACATTTTTATTTATTTATGATTAATTATTGATTATATAAAACGGTTTCAGAACAAAATACAGGGTGATCAAAAGGAATTGTTATCGTTGGCAATACAATTCCAGAGATGTTTTTATTCCACAGTTGGCACAACGCCAGGTAGAGGCAGAAATGTTATATGACATTTCTAATAAATACAAATAGGTTATGTGTCCGAAGTCTGACAGCTAATAGAATTTTGACTTTTTAAGTAATAGAAATACTTTAAAAATAAATGTAATAATAAATGTACTCAAATTTAAATTTTAAATGTCACTGTCAACAACAGGAAATGAATTTATGTATCAGGCTTACCAATTTCAAGTAGTTTTCTAATTGACAACTGTAACAATTCCTTTTGATCACTCTCTAGTATACATAATACGTTAGGAAAATGTGTTTACTTGACTCAGCGGATTAAAATACTCGGTCTGAAGCCTCGTATTTCAAACAGCCGTTTCGTCAAGTAAAATACCACTTTCCTAACTTACTATGTAATATACTATTTTCTCTATACATATTAAAAAATAATAATACTACGCTCGGCGCGAAATTTAAATCGCTCTCAATACAACTTTCTTTTGACAGTTGCGTAAAACACAAATTACTTTCTGCACTAATGTTTCTTCGCTTACAGAAACGTACTTCGTCTATATTTATCTCCTTTCCACCCGTAACCAAGACAATAATAGTTACATAATAACAAAGAAATCGCACAGTTGTAGGAAAATAATATTTGTTTGGCAATTTAACCAACCTTGTAGCTCTTATAGTTCTCGAGATAGCAATCCACTATTAAATTGAACACCCTGTATACTAAAAAAAGAATACACACCTGTACAGATCCAGTGTTTCCCCCACTAACAACCCTCAGCCTTCCAAGGGTAGCAACTCCACTAGCGCTCTTCCTCAACGGCGTCGGTTTGCTGTTACTATCATCTGGTTTGTCTCGATCAGTGCGTCGTTGTGGGGCGTCGCTAGAAGAGCGTGGCGTGGACGCCGGCGCCAGCTCGTTATCTAGACGCTCGGCACGTGCTCGTCTTGTGCTACCTAGTGGGGCGGTCTCTGCGGTTGCGTTGCAGTTCTTATCGAGGGGTTGACGCCCGGTGGCTGTGTCGGTGGGGAGCGGTGTCGTGTCGGGGTCGTTGCGACGACGACGTGCTTCCATCTGGGCCTGGAAACACACATAGACCAGTTTTTAATTTCCGGTTCTCACAGCCGCCATTTTAAATATGAATATATCATCACGCCTTCTACTCATTACTGGGTGTGGCACTCTGCCGAAGCAGATCTCGGTAAGTGATATATTTTTGCGCGTTATCACGGCCCTCAAAGATGTTAGTGGTGGAGGAGCCACAGGGGTAATTTTAAATTGGTGAAAATGTTTTGTCGGCTGTGGGGATCGAACCAGAGTTCTTAGGATCCACTGAGCCATTACCCTAGTTGCTCTCCCACCACTAACATCTTTAGGGGTCGCGTTTTGACTGCTGGTAACCAAGCATAAATATATCACTTACCGAGATCTGCTTCGGTAGTGTGCCACATCCAGTAATGGGTAAAAGATGTGATGATATATTTATTTATTTATTTTTTACAATTAGTTGTAACATTTTTATTTCCTGTTCTGTTTATAACATTACAATTGTAATTTATTCTGGCAACCCTAAGTTGCTCGTTGCCAGGATATCTTTACACCTCAAAGCTGCTCGGTGCAACTGAGGCAGATATATTTAAAATAGATTGCTACAAAACCATTACACTCCAAACCTGTTCGCTGCAATGTAGACATACAGGGTAGTTTGGTTTCCAATGTCTAGGCGATATTTCGTAAATTAATACCGTAAGTAGTTGGCACAGTGGTATCAAGTCGGCCTGTGGATCCTGAGAACCCTAGTTCGATTCCCACAAACGACAAACAATTTTCATCATTTCTAAAAAACTACCCCTGTGGCTCCTCCACCACAAACATCTTTGGGGGCCGTGATTTGACGACTGGTAACGCGCAAAAATATATCACTTACCGAGATCTGCTTCGGCAGAGTGCCCACACCCAGTAATGGGTAGACGGCGTGATGATATATTTATTTTTATATCTAAAATGCTCATTGTATTTGCGGATTTGCTTACACCCCAAAGTTGCTCGCTGCAACTTAGGCAAATGGCCTAATACCGTAAGAGAGAAATTTTTCAAATAAAACTTATTTAGTATTATATAAATAAATATATCAGCACGCGGTTAACCATTACTGGGTGTGGCACTCTGCCGAAGCAGATCTCGGTAAGTGATATATTTTGCGCGTGAAGTGCGGTTACCAGTCGTGAAATCACGGCCCCCAAAGATGTTAGTGGTGGAGGAGCAACAGGGGTAGTTTTTGAAATTATGAAAATTGTTTGTCGCCTGTGGGAATCGAACCTGGGTTCTCAGGATTCACAGGCCGACTTCATACCACTGAGCTAGCCACCCCATAATTTAGACAGATCTCCCTAAAATTGGAAGTGGTATCGACTGTGAATTTGAGAACTCAAGTTCGATTTCCACACCCAACAAACAATTTTAACCACATTAAAAACTATTCCTGTGGTTACTAACATCTTAGGGGGGCGTGATTTGACAGTTGGTAACCTCACTTGTATTACTTACCGAGATCTGCTACGGCAGAGTGCCATACCCAGTAATGGGTAGAAAGCGTAATGATATATTTATTTTTATCCCTAAAATGCGCATTGTATTTGCGAATTTGTTGAGGTACAATTACATCCCAAAGCTGCTCACTGCATACTTGGCTGCTTTGTACTATTCCAACCCAAACCTGCTCGCTGCAAAGTAGACAAACAGCCCTAAGCTGCTCGTTGCAATCCAATTACGTATTATTCTATTCCGAAACTATTATCAACTCACATTCGGTCTCAGTTATACCAAAACGCTCACAATTGAATGAAGGAACTCACCTGAATATTTCTCGAAACTCTATCATGCACTAGTAACACAACTACTAACTTTCGCACCACTAACGACAAACTTAAATTAATGTAAGATAAAAACCCAAAAGCTCGAAATATCAGCCAGTGTTGTTAGTTAAAAAAATATTATTTGAATTTCCTATTCAACAATCATTGTATAAACAGGGTGTTCAATTTCGTTGTGCTATCATTATTATTTCAAGAACTATAAGAGCTACAAGGTTCTTAAATTAGCAAAAATACTACTTTTGTCGATAAGTGATTCTCAAAATACAGAGTGCAACTTTCTTATTTTAACTTGAACCTATTTTTTTTATTTGCTCGTTCGATTCAGTATTTTTTTTTCAGTACGTTGTATCTCTTATAGTTCTCGTGATAGCAATGGTAGCACATTTAAATCGAACATCCTGTATAAATCGGAAAAAAATGAGATTTTTTAAATAATCAAGAAATAAACAAAAATACTTTTTTATTAAATAAATTAGAAACAGAACAAAAAATAAATAAATAAAAATAAATTAGTAAAAAAAATTAAAATATCTAGAAAAATAGGTCGTGTAACTTTGCCAGTCGATCAGTTTATGTTGTAGAAAAAAATTACAATTTCCTCCATCGATCGATTTATTTACATTTTATGCTTACTTTTCAAATTATCACAATTTTAAAATAATTTACGTTGACATTTTAATGTTATTATCGTGCATTTTACTTATATAGGATGAATCGAATACATACTGGGTGTATTATAATAAACGAGTCATATGAGAAAACAGTTTTTTCGTGCGCATTACTTTCCAAATTATTTTAGACAAAAATACTTTAAATAAAAGTAGTAGAGCGAGAAATTCTGTATCGAAATCAATAAAATACATTTATTTTTTCCTGTTTTGTAACGGCAGAAAATAAATATGAAAATTAACTAAATTACAATTTAGTAATAAACAACTGTGTGACTTAATTCTGTCAATTTTTGACACCTTACATTCTTTTTGTTTAAAAGTAGGGTTGTTGATTTTTCGAATATTCGAGACTTCGATTGTTCGGATTTATTGAACATTCGAATTTGGATTTGAACTTTCGAATTTTTGAATATTCCGAATTTTCGAATTTTTAAAAATTCCAAATTGTCGAATTTTCGAATTATTCGAATTGTGAATATGGATCCTAACGTGAACACGGCATGTTGATATGAATTATTTTCAGAATAAACTCATTTGCAGAGTTTTGTATTAATTCATAAGTAATTATTATTATTTGCCAAATTAATTCAATTTAGACTTAAAATGTCGCTACACTGTCAACAACGTTTTAATTAAGACGTGTTTGTATCCTTTTTATTGTCATTTTAAAACGTGTTTACTAAAAGTCCGTAGCATTTAGATAGACGGTAAAAGAATAGATATCTTAATTAAGACGCATAAACTTGCAGAGTTTTTGCAGGATACTTCGCCGAGTTTATTATTTATTTCGTGGACGACTTTTCGCGAATTATGCGTGAGCGTGTTTGGAAATGACAGATGGCGTTAATTCAGTGGCAAAAAAATCGAGAATTCGAAGCTTCGAAGGTTTTTTGACAAAGTTCAAAACATTCGAATGTTCGAACGTTCAGAAATTCAAACTTCGGTGGAAATCAACGACCCTATTTAAAAGTAAGTTTAGATCTGTCTAATTTTTGTTATAAATTAAAATTCTCAGTGGTATTAAGTCGACGTGTGTATTCTGAGAACCCTGGTTCGATTCCCACGGCCGACACATTAAAATTACTTCTGTGGCTTCCCCACCAATAACGTCTTAAGGAGCCGTGATTTGACGACTGGTTATCATACTTCACGCATTTAAATATATCATTTGCCGAGATCTGCTTCGGCAGAGTGCCACTCCCAGTTATGGGTAAAAGGCGTGATATATTTATTTATTTATTAAAATTGGAAAATTAGTCACATGAAAAAATTACAAATTATTAACTGGCATTATTCAGAAGAAAGTTTCACAGAAAAACTAGAATGCATTTGTTTCTTATTTTATTTAATACTTTTAAATTGTAATTTTGTAAATTTTCATATTTAATTTCAGCCGTGCTAAACTACAGAAAATAAATTTAATTTATTGATTTTGATACAGAATTTTACGGTCTGTAAGTTTCATTTGAAGCATTTTTGTTTAAATTAATTTGAGAGGCAATGCGCATGGAAAAACTATTTTTCATGTTATATCCCTATGGCTGGCTTTTTGTAATACACCCAGTATTTTCAATGTTTATTTTCTTCTATTTTTAATTGTAATTTCGGAAACACATAATTAAAATCGTCTCTAAAAATGTCACTACTTTGTATCTCTTAAGGTTCTTGCGATTTTAACACACCCTGTATAGTAATTTTGCTAAAATGTCTTCTAAATCAGTTTTAAAATTGTTATCTTCTCAAAATACCTTAAATTATTAGTACTTTTCATTTTAAGACGATCATTTTTTCCAAAAATGTCTTTGCGACAAATTTGTTTTATTACAACACCCCAAAGTTGCTCGTTGCAACTTATACAAAATCTCTAACTTGCTCGCTGCATCGTTCATTATTTTTCCAAAATATCTTTGAGTTTATTTTTTTTTAATGTTTTTTGTTACAACATCCGAAAACCGCTCTCTGCAACTTTAACAAACAACTATAAGCTGCTCGCTGCATTGTTTTCCCAAAAACGACAGTCTTTTTCTCAAAAATTTTTCAAACTTTCTAACTTCCTAAAAAAATTCTCTATAAAGTTGTTTTTTCGTTGCAACATTCCAAAAGTTGCTTACTGCAATTTATAAAAAATTATGGGGTAATGGCTCAGTGGTAACCCAGTCGGCCTGTGGATCCTAAGAATCCTGGTTCCATTCCCACAACCGACAAAACATTTTCACCAATTTGAAAATTACCCCTGTGGCTCCCCCACCACTAACAATTTTGGGGGCCGTGATTTGACGGCTGGTAACCGCACTTAAATATATCATTTACCGAGATTTCCGTCGGCAGAGTGCCACACCCAGTAATGGGTAGAAAGCGTAATGATATATTTATATTTATTTATATAAAAAAAAAGTTGTTCGTTGCACCATTAATCTTTCTCCCAAAATGTCTTTACGATCGTTTTTCCCAACAAAAAAAAACTGTTTATTATTACAACACCCCAAAGCTGCTCGCTGAAACTTAAACAGACAACCCTAAGATGCTCGCTGCATCATTTTCCCAAAATGTCTTTACAACAACCTTTTTCTCAAAAATCTTTCAAACTGTTTAACTTTCCAAAAAATATATTTGTAAAAAGTTGCTTTTTCGTTGCAACACCCAAAAGTTGCTCGCTGTAACTTAAAAAAAAATCTATAAGCTGCTCGCTGCAACTTATAACATAATCCCTAAGCTGCTCGCTGCACCGTTAATCATTTTTGCAAAATGTCTAAACGATCGTTTTTTCCTCCAAAAAAAATACTGTTTATTGTTGCAACATCCCAAAGCTGCTCACTGTAACTTTAATAGACAACCCTAAGTTGCTCGCTGCACCGTTGATTTTTTCCAAAAAATCTTTCAAATCTTCTAAATCAACCTGCCCAGCTTTTCAAATAAATTTGTAAAATAGTTATACCGTAAATAATAAAATAAATCGATCGACGACAACAACATAAGCTATCCCCAACCAGACAAAGCTACACTCCCCTCAACTCAACATTTCTTTTGCACAAATCCACCAGTCTCCTCTGTATCCAGCGCAACTCGAGTCCCACCTCCTTGTTGTTATCGGTGTGCGGTGCCTCGTTCTCCTGGTTGTTGTCGAGGGCGGGAGCTGCGGTGGTGGTGGGCCCCGCCGTGGCTGTGGGTCCTGCTGTCGTCGTGTGCAGCCGCGCGGTCGCGTGACGCGCTAGTGTACTCGGTGCTGTCGCTACAGATGTCACATCGCCACCTGGTGTCGGCGTTTTCTCCCAGTCGTACGGGTCGGAATCTTTGACGCCCCGACGTTTCATACAGCGTTCGAACAGACCGATCAGCATCTACAGGGTGAGGAGAAAATTAAAATGAGGTTAGAAGGTGAACATAGGAAGTTAATATGCAAAATAATGCTGTAATTTCCTGCCTCCCTTATTATTTTAAGCATCAAACCTTGAATGAAAGATTTAGGGCAGCTGAATTAATATACAAATTTAATTTTGCATGTTTTATAACGTCACAAATGACGAAAACTATCAAATCGACATGAAAGTGAACCTTTTATCTGTCAAAACTGTTAACATAAATTAAAATAATAATATGGGATGGCTAGCACAATGGTATGAAATCGGCCTGTGGATCCTGAGGTCCCTGGTTCGATTCCCACAGGCGACAAATTTTCATAATTTGAAAAAGCTATCACTGTGGCTCCTCCACCACTAACATGTGCCGTGATTTGACGACTGGTAACCGCACTTCACGCGCAAAATATATCACTTACCGAGATCTGCTTCAGCAGAGTGCCTCACCCAGTAATGGGTAGAAGGCGTGATGATATATTTATTTATTTATTTTATTATTATTTGCCAAATTAATTTAATTTAGACTTAAAATTTCGCTACACTGTCAAAAACCTTTTAATTAGGACGTTTTTGTATCCTTTTTATTCTCATTTTAAAGCGTTTTACTAAAAGTCAGTAGCATTTAAATGGGCGCTAAGAGAATAGATGTCTTAATTAAGACGCCTAACTTTGCAGAGTTTTTGCAGGATACTTCGCCAAGTTTATTATTTAATACGTGGCCGACTTTTCGCGAATTATGCGTGAGCGTGTTTGGAGATGACAGATGGCGTTAATTCAGAGACAAAAAATTCGAAAATTCGAAGCTTCGAAGTTTTTTTGACGAAGTTCAAAACATTCGAATGTTCGAACGTTCAGAAATTCAAACATCGGTGGAAATCAACGACCCTAACCCTTACTAAACACGACCCGGTATAAATCATTTTCTAAATATTACCAATAAAATTTAAAATTATTTATTCAATTTAATGTGGCTTAGTAGTATTGAGTCGGTTTGTAGATTAGAGAACCCGGGTTCGATTTCCATAACCGACTAACAATTTTCATCACATTAAAACTACCCCTATAATTTCCCCTCCACTAACCTTCTTGGGGGTCGTGATTTGACGGCTGGTAATGGCACTTGCATCACTTACCGAGATCTGCTACGGCAGAGTGCCACACCCAGTAATGGATAAAAGACATGATGATATATTTATTTTAATTCTATTTTACACCCCAAAGCTGCTCGCTGCAACTTTGACAGCCTTAAGTTGCTCGCTGCCACTTGCGCAGATTGCCCTAAATTATCTGGTGTATTGTTAAAAGCGATTTTAGAATATATCTTACTTGATAGTCGGGCTTGTCAGCGTATTCCAAACCTTGGATGTGCTCCAGGAACTGACGTAAGTCAGACGGAAGATGTTTCAGCAGCAGCCGATGGTCGTATTTCTCCTTCATTAGACCCACCTATTAAACATTCAATTGTAACAACAAAATACACGATACACTAATAGAAATTACACAGTAATGCCGGTGACATACACAACCCGAGTTTTTATTCAGTATTACTTCTGTCAGAATAATGGTATCGAGTCGGCCAGTGGATCCTGAAAACCTGGATTCAATTCCCACAGCCGACAAACAATTTTCACCATTTCTAAACTATCCCTGTGGCTCCTTCACCACTAACATCTTTGAGAGGCTGTGATTTGCCGGTTGGTAACCGCACTTGACGCGCAAAATGTATCACTTACCGAGATCTGCTTCGGCAGAGTGCCACACCCAGTAATGGGTAGAAGGCGTGATGATATATTTATTTATTTTTAGAATAGTTCACTCTTTGTTCACTAGGTGCGCCTCTTTCGAGTAGAGTTTCTTTATAAGAAAGGACTAGACTTAAATCTAAAATCCTAGTAATTTTTTTTTGCTTTGTACTCCTATACCATAATAGGATGCGGGCATTCACGTGACACTGTGACGTTTTGTGACGTAAAAACAGCTGTTCGGGCAAAGATCACTGCGCCACCTACAAAATGAACTAGTTTTTTGTGGCGAGATTTGAAAAGAACGGTTCTTTTCGTGATACACCCGGTACATGTCACCGGCTTAATACTCGCTGCAACTATAACAGACAACCCTAAGATGCTCGCTGTATTATTAAATATTTCACTAAAATATTATTACACTCCAAAGTTGCTCGTTGCAACTTAAACCAAGCAGCCCTAAGTTGCTCGCTGCACCACTTTCCTATTAATAATTCCTGCTCACCTGTTCTTTATCTTTAATTTTCCGCCACGGTAGCTGCCCATTCACAAACTCCACTAGCATATAAAACAGACTCCACAGATCATCATGTCTGCCCATCTCTCGGTTACGATGAGCATTGATCGAAGCGTATCGGACAGTACCACGGAAACCAGCAGCAGCACGTGGCGCCCTCACCTCCCCCGTGCCGGTGGTGTATTGACGAGCCAGACCAAAGTCCAACATGTACACTTTTCGACAGTTATTCGGCAACCGGCCCATGCTGAAGTTACTCTGGAGGAAAAAATACACGATGAAGATGATTGCGTGGGTGAACTATTCTTATCATGACTTGGAAACCACAATAAAATGGGTTCGAGTTAAGGTTGTTGATTTTACTAATATTCGAGACTTCAATTGTTCGGATTTGAATTTAGATTCGAACTTTCGAATATTTCGAAATTTCGAATTATTAAAATTTTTTAATTTTCGAATTATTTGAAATGTTTCAACAGCTCGAAGGCAAATCAGTCAGACTGCAAACTGAGCATCGAGGGTTCAATTCTCGTCTTAATCATTCTATTGCCAGATCTTAGCCTCAACACAATTTTTACTAGGGTCGTGTTTGATATTCTTTTTTAGGAAGTTCAATTCACTAACCTATATTATGGAAAAAAAGGCATGGTACCTTAGTAACACAACTTCAATGCATTTGTTCTACATAAATTATAATTAAAAGAATGGGATAGTTAGCTCAGTGGTATCAAGTCGACTTGTGGATCCTAAGAACCCTAGTTCGATTCCCAAAGGAGACAAACAATTTTCACCATTTTAAAATTACTCCTGAGTCTCTGCCACCACCAACATCTTTGGGGACCGTAATTTGACGGCGGGTAACCGCATTTCACGCGCATTAATATATCACTTACCGAGATCTGTTTCGGCAGAGTGCCACACCCAGTAATGGGTAAAAAGTGTGATGATATATTTATTTTATTAAGAAATTAAGAATAAAAATAAATATATTATCACGCCTTCTACCCATGACTGGGTGTGGCACTCTGCCGAAGCAGATCTCGGTAAGTGATATATTTACCAGTCGTCAAATCATGGCCCCCAAAGATGTTAGTGGTGGGGGAGCCACAGAGGTAATTTTAAATTGGTAAATTGTTTGTCTCCTGTGGGAATCGAACCAGGGTTCTTAGGATCCACAGACCGACTTAATATCACTGTGCTAGCTACCCTATAGAAATTAAGAATTAGAAATAAATGTTAAAATCGTTGACACGTTTTTCACGATTCCTTGCATGCGTTTGGACTTACCGGTTTGATATCTCGATGTAAGAATCCGACCTGGTGTATAGACTCGATGGCTCGGAGGATCTGTAAGCCTAGACGGAGGGTGGTGCTGAGTGAGAACGCTGCACGGGGTTGTGCTCGACGCAACTCGGCCAAGTTGCGACCTTGGAGTTGCATCACCACGTAGTTGAAACGGTCGTTACGACCGCAACCAATAAACCTGCAGGGTGAAGATAGATTAAAATATACACTGCCTATACTTCATGATAAACACTCTGTAAGTTTCATTTAAATCGGTTACCCGTTACTGAAATATTTATACTTTATACATAAAAAAGTAGCATTTATATTTATACACAACTTTGTAATTTAAACTATAAATAAAAAATTAAAAACATTAAGTATATATACCTATTTTCCCCCTGTATAGCCTATAGTTCATGCTAACTAAAGATATAAACAACCTATAACTTCCATTCAAATCGGATAAGCCGTTGCCGAAATAGAAGGCCGCCATTTTGTATCTATACATAGCCAGCTAGAAATATTCACTCTACAGTTCATATTGCACAAAGATATAAACACCCTGCAAATTTAATTCCAATCGGTCAAGCCATTCTAGAGATAAACTGCCGCCATTTTGTTTCAAGATGGCGCTGGGACAAAATATATACCCTATAAGACATATCAACTAAAGATATAAACACCCTGAAAATTTAATTCAAATCGGTCAAGTCATTCTCGAGATAAACTGCCGCCATTTTGTTTAAAGATGGCGCCGGGACAAAATATATACCCTATAAGACATATCAAATAAAGATGTACACACCCTACAAATTTAATTCAAATCGCTCAAGCCATTCTTGAGATAAACTGCCGCCATTTTGTTTCAAGATGGCGCCGGGACAAAATATATAACCTATAAAACATATCATATAAAGATATAAACACCCTGAAAATTTAATTCAAATCGGTCAAGCCATTCTTGAGATAAACTGTCGCCATTTTGTTTCAATATGATGCCGGGACAAAATATATACCCTATATGACATATCAACTAAAGATGTAAACATCACACAAATTTCATTCAAATCGGATAAGCCATCCTCGAGATAAATGGTTGTGATTTTATTTCAAGATGGCGTCGGGGTAACGTACCTGCAAACATGTTCTTTTCCTTGCAGTTTCTTGAGCACAGCCACCTCCATTTTGAGCACCTGCTTTGGTTGTCGTGCGGACTCGACTTTGAGCGCCACCTGTTCTCTGGTGATGAGATCCAAACCTTCGTAGATCTCACCGAAACCACCACCACCGATTTTCTTCACCACCTTCATAACAACAAGTCAATAAAGATTCTAGAAAATTTTTATATTTATTATTTTATAGGGTGGATAGCTCAGTGGTATGAAGTCGGCCTGTGGATCCTGAGAACCCTGGTACCCTAGATTCGATTCCCACAGATGACAAACAATTTTCATAATTTCAAAAACTACCCCTGTGGCTCCTCCACCACTAACATCATTGGGGGCCGTGATTTGGCGACTGGTAACCGCACTTCACGCGCATAAATATATCACTTACCGAGATCTGCTTCGGCAGAGTGCCACACCCAGTAATGAGTAAAAGGCGTGATGATATATTTATTTTTATTTATTTATATTTTAAAAGAAAAGTTTTATAAAATGTTCTATTAAAAATCAAACTTATTACAATTTATTTTTAAAATTGTGACGTCAAAAATACAATAATAATAATTTCCAGTTTCTAACAAAAAAATAAAATAAAACACGCCTTTTACCCATTACTGGATGTGGCACTCAGCAGTAGCAAAACTCGGTAAGTGATGCAAGTGCAATTACCAGCCGTCAATTCACAGCTCCCTCTGATGATAGTGGCGGGGAGGGCTCAGGGGTAATTTTAATTTGAGGAATTTGAATTTATTGAGGAAAATTGTTTATCAGTCGTGGGAATCGAACTCCGGGCTTTCTAATAAAGTGTTCACAGAATGCGAGATACCACAATTAACTTCTTTATTTGTAAAGATATCTATTACATGCGTAAATACTGTTAATGATACCAATACAGGGTGTTCAATTTATTTATGTTCACCATTGCTATCTCGAGAACTATAAGAGCTACAAGGTTGCTTAAATTAACAAACAAATACTATTTTCTAAGTCTATTACAAAACAATTAACAGAATTTTTTTTTTGACCAGTGGTTCTTAAATTACAGTACACAATTTTACCATCCTCACATTACAAAATTTTTAAGAAAAAATCATATTGATTGAGTTTAATTTTATTCAAATCGCATAGGAATCAGCGTTCTATAAAATAAACAAATGAATATCAAAATTATTTTTCACAAAATAGTTGTAAACTCCATAGGATGGGGGCACTCACGTGACACTGTGACGTTTTGTGACGTAAAAACAGCTGTTCGGGCTGGGATCACTGCGCCACCTACAAAATGAACTATTTTTTTTGGGACGAGATTTGAAAAGAACCGTTCTTTTCAAATCTCATCACAAAAAAATAGTTCATATTGTAGGTGGCGCAGTGATCCCAGCCCGAACAGCTGTTTTTACGTCTCAAAACGTCACAGTATCACGTGAGTGCCCCCATCCTATTCCCTGTATGAAAACGATTACGTCACATTCGGTATCCATGTGATTCAAGATTTTGTACTTAAAACGTTTACATTGGTATTGGATTGACATTTTTCAAACATAACCTAAAATTTACATGTCAGATTAAAATATTTATTATTCTATAAAATTTAATTAGTTTACAAATAAAATAAATAAATAAATATATCATCACGCCTTCTACCCATTACTGGGTGTGGCACTCTGCTGAAGCAGATCTCGGTAAGTGATATATTTTGCGCGTGAAGTGCGGTTACCAGTCGTCAAATCACGGCTCCCAAACATGTTAGTGGTGGAGGAGCCACAGGGATAGCTTTTTCAAATTATGAAAATTTGTCGCCTGTGGGAATCGAACCAGGGACCTCAGGATCCACAGGCCGACTTCATACCACTGAGCTAGCCATCCCATAATTAGTTTACAAATTAAACCAAATTCTGCAATATATTAAATAATAACCAAATATAAATTTATCTTAACGCACGAAATATATTACCTACATTATTATAATATGTAATTTTATAAAATAAAACTCAAAGGAATATACATTTTTATATGTATTATTATTATATATAAATAAATAATATATGAAAATATAAAATACAATGCACATTACCTCTTGTACTACAGTTCAATTAATTAAAGATCCTCGATTCTCAACTCCAGCGCAAAATAATCATGAAGACGACAAACGCATTTCTGCATTTGATTACCCAACATTTTTCTAGCCATTTCTTATTTCTCAGTCTGTATTTATGTATCAAAAATGTCACAAACTTAGAAATGACAGGCGAGACAATAACAAAATCATCACCATAGCTCTCTAGTTTTATTTTATAAACAAATGTAAACAAAGTAAACATAAATTTTCGTATTAGTAAGAACTGCCATATGTTTTCATTAAAATAATAACTGTGATAGAACGTGAAAAAAACATGAAACGTGTGTCTTTACTTATTAAGACATACGTTAATGCCATTCGCATAGGTACGAATCATATTAATAAAAAAAGATAGCTATATTTCATCGTATTTATGATAACCTCATCCACATATGACGTCATCGTTTTCATACAGAGAATGAAGTTTATTAACATTTTATATCAAACAAACTAAAATATTACGATTTGATTGCATAGGAATCAGCGGGCTATGTGAGAAACAAATGATCAATTTCATTAAATATTGACATTCCTTTCGTTTGTTTCATAGCACACTCATTTTAAGCGATGTAAATTAAATTTATGTCAATTTAATATGCATTTTTATCAAAAATTACTGAAGTTTATATTCGTTGTACTTCCTTTCCGAAAATAGACTTAAAAAATGGTATTTATTTACTAATTTAACCAACCTTGTAGCTCTTAAAGTTCTCAAGATAGCAACGGAGCCACAAATAAATTGAACACCATGTACACAAATACAGGGTGATCAAAAGGGATTGTTATAGTTGGCAATACAATTTCAGAGATCTTTTTATTTCACAGTTGGCACAACGCCAGGTAAAGGCGGAAATGCTATTTGACATTTCTAATAAATACAAATAGGTTATGTCAGGAGTCTGACAGCTAATAGAATTTTGACTTTTTAAAATAAAATAAATAAATATATCATCACGGCTTCTACCCATTACTAGGTGTGGCACTCTGCCGAAGCAGATCTCGGTAAGTGATATATTTATACGCGTGAAGTGCTGTTATCAGCCGTCAAATCACGGCCTCCAAAGATAACAGGGATAATTTTAATAAAGTAAAAATGAAACCACCTATCACATTTTTATAATAAAACAGTTTAAATTTTCGCGCCACAAAAGTATAAAATGTTAGTTTCAAACAAAAACTTTATTAAATTTAAAGTTTATGACAGAAAAATTCGGGAGACGACCGAGGACCTTCAGCTTGCCGGGCTGATACTTTAACCACTAAGCCACGGCTCCCCTGAACGAGATAGGCGTCTCCCGAATTTTTCTGTCATAAACTTTAAATTTATCAAACTGCAAAGTCATTCATATGACTTAAATTCTTTAAAAACACACTTTATTATTTTATTAAAGTGGCAATTTTTGTCAAATAGTCAGCATAAGTAATTAATTGAATGAATCTTATTTAAAAAATCTGTGTTGAGGTGCCAACTTCACTTCAATCAAGTGCTGACTGTGGCTAATTTCATGTTAGTTAGTGAAAATCTTTTGTTCTTACCTTCCATCTTTCTTTGACAACATGTCCAGGCTGTAGTAAATCCTCGGAAGTCATTTTAATATTGTTATTTTGATCTGTCGAGTCTAAAGCCCCTTCTAGACTTATAAGAGTACCACGCCTGTCAAAAACATACACTGTTCAACTATCATCCAAAACTTCGCATTTAAATTTCATATATTTCATCACACACGATATAAATTTCAGTTAAATTCACTTTAAAAACACGAAAAACATATAGTTTAATTAAACTATGTCATGAAAAACGTTTTATACTTGAAACTAAAACAATGAAAAGTTTGACAGCTCATTTGACAGCTGACACAAGTATTCTGATTTTAAATCACCACTAAATTTTGTTCAATATTCACATTAATAATTTTCTTTGTTACATTTTAATAACTATTGATGCAAATTTTAAATTTTTTTTAATAACAATTTGAAGAAAAAATTCAACACATGCGCTTATGGCCCAGAACGTATGTCGACGCTTACTTCGGCAGAACACACCCTCGCTTTATTGATTTGAGAAAATTTTCGCGAAAATAATAGGATCTGGATCGATTTAGGTTATTCCAGATAATTACTACTAAAATTTATGAATATACATACAAAAATGTATAAAGAACAAATTTTATTTATCATCTCATATTTAGGTTATGTTCTAAAAAATTTATTGTCACTTGAATTTATTGTTAGAATATTTAAAAAACATCGCATTCTATTCTTATGCTTATACAAAGTATCAACAATTTGCAAAATGATCAAATAATGCCGATAATTAAATTATGAATAAAATTTTGACAGTTCAAAAATTCATGAAGATGAATTATATAAAATAAATGTAACCACAGATATAAAACTTATAAATTAACAAATAACAAGCATATTACTAACTAATAAATAAGATTAAATTAAATGAATAGAGTTACCTGTTATTGTATAAGTGAAAAAGTATATTTGTTACATTTTTAAATGCTGTCAAATCGGAACCAGTTAAATATTGTTACGAACACACACAAAAGTAACACAAGCAAACATATTTGTTGTAATTAGCACAGTATCAAAGCCGTTTCATTGTAATTTTAACTATTTCTTACGTTCAAAAGGTGTAAAAATCAATAGGGTAGCCATATCTAACACACCGTTGTTAATTTAGCACCAGTTTCGCAATGTGCCGCAGACAGAAAATAACTTTGATAAAAATAAATACCCTGTCTAAAACTGAAACATCATAATGACCGAAATATAACGTAAAAAAAATGTTGATATACAAGAAAATAATATCTAAATATAATTAATTATATTCTACACCTCAAATATCTTATTATTTATAAAATAATCGTAATTAATTATGGTTTTATATAAGATTTAATGTCTATTTTTTTACTGTTGTTTCTCTACTATTAAAGTAATTAATATTAATTTTTAGTATTGCTCTTAAACAGCTGACGAAAAACTAGTCCGTAAGGTCAAAATTTAAAAATAAACTAAACAGGGATATTCAAAATAAGTTCGTAACCATTGAAATATATTATAACGGGAAAGCTGTTGCTACTACTCTTAAATACAGGATGCGGGCACTCAGGTGACACTGTGACGTTTTTGTGACGTAAAAACAGCTGTTCGAGCAAAGATCACTGCGCCACCTACAAAATGAACTATTTTTTTTGGGACGAGATTTAAAAAGAATCATTCTTTTCAAATCTCGCTACAAAAAATAGTTCATATTGTAGGTGGCGCAGTGATCGCAGCCCAACAAGATTTGAAAAGAACCGTAAGAAAACAGCTGATTGGGGAAAAATCATTGCGCCATCTACAAAATGAACTATTTTTTGGGACGAGATGAGAAAAGGACTGTTCTTTTCAAATCTCGCCACAAAAGAATAGTTCATTTTGTAGATGGCGCAGTGATCTTTGCCCGAACAGCTGTTTTTTGACGTCACAAAAGTCACAGTGTCACGTGAGTGCCCGCATCCTATTATAGGCACCTCAGACAAAACATAAGTAGACAAATTCTGCCGTATTCAAGTCAATGCAGTGTTTTGTAGCAGAAAGGGATGGAATAACTTGTGGGTGAGGCGGGTGCGCGGGGCAAGAAGCGAGTACCCTTTGATGTTATGCGAGTTGCAAACATTTGTGTAGTTATTTTTATATTCAATTATTTACTTTTCACACATCAAAGTAAAGGTTAGTTTTTGACATATTAAGTGTTTTGTATACGCACGTTTGTATTTAAATAAATAAAATGCTCTCGTCTGATAACTGTCATCAACATAAGTGTAACCCACATAACACCAAGGGGTACTAGCTCTTTGCCGCGCACCCGTCTCATCACCAAGTTATTCTAACCCTTTCTACTTCACAACAAACGCCGTTGTTCTCCGTGTAGTAATGTTTTGTCTGAGGTAGGCACTCTACTCTAGTTGTCAAACCTAGATGGCGGCAGGCACAGAATCAGAATTCCCTGTGTATAGTTCAGTGGTTTTCACCTGTCTAGCTGGTTTTTTAAAATAGCGAAACGTATTTTACAACTTTGGCACCAATACACAACTAGACAATGATAGAAATAATTGCAGATTTATTTTAAGATATATTGTGAGAGTTCCTTAGCGATTCGAGTGCATATAACTAATAATAAATTGTTTATATTTATAGGTTATGTTTTGATATATTACAATAACATACTGACGTCAACAAATTTTATAAATATTTTAAGAAAACTTTGAACTTCTTATACACACTGCTTAAATATAAGTTAGGAAAAAATTCTACATTTACATTTTGTAAATTCTCATTGTGAAATAAATGAAATTTGTTGGCAAGATATTGTTGGCACTCGTGTGTTTGGCTGGTCACAGCGTATCAGGTGCTGGCAATATCTCGCAAAAACTGAATGATATTTGAAAATACATTCGACGATCGACGATACTGAATTTTCGTGTCTCAATTGATTTAGATGAGGTAGATGGCTCAGTGGTATCGAGTCGAGCTGTGGATTTGAAACTTGGGTTTGATTCCCACAGCCGACAAACAATTTTCACCACATTAAAATTACCTCTGTGGCTCCCCCACCACTAACATCTTTGGAGGCCGTGATTTGACGGTTGGTAACCGTACTTAACGTGCGTAAATATATCATTTTACGAGATCTGTTTCGGCAAAGTGCCACACCCAGTAATGGGTAGAAGGCGTGATGATATATTTATATATGGCTAGCACAGTGGTATGAAGTCGGCCTGTGGATCCTGAGGTCCCTGGTTCGATTCCCACAGGCGACAAATTTTCATAATTTGAAAAAGCTATCCCTGTGGCTCCTCCACCACTAACATGTTTGGGGGCCGTGATTTGACGACTGGTAACCGCACTTCACGCGCAAAATATATCACCGAGATCTGCTTTAGCAGAGTGCCACACCCAGTAATGGGTAGAAGGCGTTATGATATATTTATTTTTATTTATATTTATATATAATTAACTTATAAACAAATTATCCGCAGATTTTGTATTTAATAATTATTGTTTTAAGTGCGTGAAATGACTGTCTTTTGTTGCGCGTGAGAATGTTATCTTGGAACGTGCCAAAAAACAAGAATTTTGCCCTTGAAATACAGACAATTTTTTTTCTATAATTGTTAAAAAAGAATCATAAAAATTAGTTTGTAAAACAGTGAAAAAAATTTTTTACGTTGTTATTATTATTATTATGGATAAACGAAATTAGTATTTATTACACATATAAAAAAGTAATTGTTTTTATCCACAACTCATATATTATAAAGACATTATTACGCTGATTTCAGTTGAATTATATGGCTCATAAAGCTCTAGTGTTTTATATTCCGTAAAACGCTATAAACAACTTGTTACTTAGCAACCACTTCATGATCTACCGTATTTTAAGAAACTATAGCTGTATTCCATTTACCACTTGGTTTACTTAAATCAGTTCCGATAAATTTGACACATGACTAAATGAACTGAATTAAACAAACTGATGCACTTATCGGGGTGAATTACTTCAAAGTAAATTAGAATCTGCAATTCTAGTACTGTAAATAAAGTGAGCAAAGTAATGGAGCGAAATAAATAAATAATTTGGTTCAGTAAATGTAAGTTAGATATGATCAAAATGGCAAATGGAATACGCCTTATATATAACTGAATCAACGTTCAACGTTACGACCAATCTTCTTCGATACCTATAATTACGAGTTTTGTATTACACCTGTGTTTTATTGGTATATATTTTTTAAACATATAATTAAATGTTATTTTGTTGTGCATAAAACATTGTATGTACCACGGGTGAAATTAACGTTTCTAATCCTGAGCATGTTATTAGCCCTCGACGCTTTGCGCCTCGTGCTAATAATCATGCCACGGGCCAGAAACGCCTGTTTTCACCCTGCATACATAAATAACTATTTTTTTATGTCAAACTACGTTATTAATATATTTGACCAATGTTTTTTTATTGTACTGATTATTTTTCGACGTTTCTCACAACCAATGAAATGCTCTATTGTATGTCACGTGGCTGCGTTTGAACCAATCCTGTCATTATTATACTGAGAATAAAGCTCTTGTGATTATTCCCGGGAATAATTTCTGTAGGTGCTTTTTTGGTTGTGACAAATGACAGGTAGTTGTCAAATAATTATTTAAAACTGTCAACGCGTCAAGTAAAATGTGTGAAAAAAACCGATTTAGTTCCATTTCAGATACAGAAATACACCAACAAATTTTGGAAACAACTCTTAAGAATACATTAATAAGTAATCAATCGATATGAACCCAGTTCAAAATCTTGTAAGTTGGATGAATCGACCTCAACAGCTAAGTCAAAAAATAATCTAATTAAATATAAGTGGAGAGTTGGATAAATTAGAAAATAATTCTCTAGTATCTTTCTCAAACTTGTTGGCATTTGACAATAGCCACTCAAGCCCTACGGGCCAACAAGTTTTCCAAAGATCTGTCAAATTATTTTCAATTTATTCTCACTTTCTTGTTATATTGTTACTCAAAAATTCCTAGTATTGTAAATAATCATTTTTCTAAATAAAGTTACAGACAAGTATGTTGGGCGGCACAAAAACTGATATTTTAAATCTTCGATATTTTGAAAACGAAGCCTCGCACGGCACTTATATTTTATATATAGATTAAAATATTTAAAAATCTAAAATAGTTGCTGTCGGGCGGTAGTCGGACTATAGATTTGAGAACCCGGGTTCAATTCTGCATCCGAAAATTATATGTTTAATGAAGGACATTTCTCTTACGTTGGCGATTTATTGATTAGCGACTCCCGTGGCCTACACAACAAATCATGAAATAGAGTTATTCTAGACTGACAATTTTCAAAAAATATTAGTTCCATTTATTAATTAAGATGTGCTGAATTCAATGGTGACGTTACAAAACTAATAACATTTCTAAGTTTTCTGTTAAAGGGGTGTAAATATGATGCAAACTGAAATTTTCACTATTTTTGCATCTTTTTAGGTATAAGACCCTGGAACTTTCATTTTTTGGGTTGTGATAATGAAACTATACACGTTTACTAACTAAACTACGCTGAATTCAGTGGTGTAAACAGATCTTAATTATCTCTTTTAGTTTTAGAGTTATGGGCTTCTAAAAGTAACAAATTTTCGTGATTTAGATTATTTTGGCAAATTTGTAACAATTTTTTTATTCCGCAACCAAAGTTAGTGAAAATTAGCATATATACCAAGTAAAGTGCGATAAATTCAGTCGTGAAATCAGATTTGTAATATCTCTAATAGTTTTGAAGTTATAGAGGCAAGTATGTCGGGCGGCACAAAAGCTGGTATTTTAAATCTTCAATATTTCGAAAACTATGCCTCGGACGTCACTTTACATAATTTTTACGTAATCTACGGGTCCGAAATAGGGGGGATAAAAAGAAAGAAGTACTATATTTCACATTTATTTTTCTTGAAATTTTTTAAGGGGTACCCCTTGGTGTTTTTTCAATTTCAGGCCATTTTCCGTTTTTTTGTTCTAAAACTTGTATCCGTTGAGCAAAAATTCTGAAAATTTGCATACTTATGTAACTTTTTGCGTAGAATCGAATGGTGTAGTCATAAATTGCATAACTTTTTTATTTTTGAAGTTGTTGGGCAAAATAGGCCATTTTTTGACCAACATTTAAATCGCTATATCTCGAAAACAAAAAGAGCTATCGAAATGCGGTTTGAAAATTTGAAATCCTCGCGTTGAGAAGATACTATATCCATATTATCAGAAATATTTAAGAAAAAATATATTTTTTTCCAGAATTTCTGTCCACTTTTTAGACAACCATTTCTCAAATATATATGATTAATTTAAACTAGCTAAAATTGTGGTTATATATCAAAAAAAGTATGAGGAATTCAAATTTTCAAACAGAATTTAATTATCTGTCTTAGATTTTAAGTTACAGTTAGTTAAAACTAGTTAAATATTATGTTTTTTCCAATTTTACCGCCCTTCAGAAAATATTCGCTCAAAATTTTATTTATTTACTTAAATTAACAAAAATTATATATTATATACAAAAAAATACTGTGAATCGAATGGTGTAAACCGTGAATTAATATCTCGTTTAGTTTTTTAGTAATATTACTTTTTGTCAGGCTGTATTTGCCATGTTTCTAAAATCATTGCTTATTGTGAATTCTCGCTTATGAAGCTACAAAATGCAAGTTCATGGTGCACGAAAAGTGCTATTGAACTGCGAAAAAACTCATATATAATAAAGACATAATTACACTGATTTCAGTTGAATTATATGGCTCATAAAACACTGTAAACAACTTGTTACTTAGCAACCACTTCATGACCTACCGTATTTTGTGAAACTATATATAACTGAATCAACGTTAAACGTTACGACCAATCTTCTTCGGTACCTATCATTATGAGTTGTGGATAAAATTATGTATTACACTTGTGTTTTATTGGTATATAAAACACTTAAGAAAAATTAAACACGAGACCGAAGGTTGAGCGTTTAAAAATTACTTGCGTGTGTTATATACCTAATAAAACACTTGTATAATAAATAAGTATTTTACAAGACATGTACTGTAAATTATCCATTAATGACAAAATGTAAAAACAGTAAGTGGAACATTTGGTTTCCATTGTTATATCAGGAATATAATATTAACTTACCACCCACCTTAGACAGTAAGTAAATATTATAGATCAAGGTTCTGTTTATTTTGACATGATAATTTTGAAACCTATATTTTTTTTCATTCTATTTGTGCAAGTACTGTAAAAAATAGCTTACTAACATCGAACTGTAAGTGATTTTTTTTCTCAAATTACTCACGCTTACTCCTAACAACGAATCTAATAACGAAACTAACAACGAATCTACAAAGATTAGATAAGATGAAAGCGATAGCCTGCACTTGTATATGAAAGAACAAAAAGATAATAAAGGGAGGGAGCGTCGCCCTGCGCTTGTTTTTGAAAGTGAATTTCACACAATTGCAGTTAAACACTCAACGTAAGAATTGAAAACGAATTAAAAGATAAGAAAGGAAGGGAGTGTCGCCCTGCGCTTGTTTTTGAAAGTGAATTTCACACAATTGCAGTTAAACACTCAACGTAAGAATTGAAAACGAATTAAAAGATAAGAAAGGAATGGAGTGTCGCCCTGCGCTTGTTTTTGAAAGTGAATTTCACACAATTGCAGTTAAACACTCAACGTAAGAATTGAAAACGAATTAAAAGATAAGAAAGGAAGGGAGTGTCGCTCTGCGCTTGTTTTTGAAAGTGAACAATGATTTTTATTACATCAAATTTTTAAATGTCACTGTCAACAACAGGAAATACATTTGTGTATCAGTCTTACCAATTTCAAGTAGTTTTTTTTTTATTGCCAATTGAAACATATACTGCTGGTCGCTCTGAATTTCCTATTTATTTATTAACTATGCCTTTACCAAAATATTAACAACTGTCAAATTACGTAACCACTAAATAGACAGTTTGTTATTGTACAAGAAAATTCGTTCATATTTTCTAAAATATATTTAAAAATATTTCAAATCAACAAAATACTTGTCATGTTGTCAACACTGTCTTTGTGAACTGTCAAAATATAACGGACAACAAAAATACTTCAATTGTACAGAAAAAACAAATTTGCGGAAATCCTGGTCGAATACTGCTAAATATGTGTGATTTATGAGCAAACGAACAAGGAATCAACCAACAAACCAATACATAGAAGAGATCACATTTTCCTCAGAGATTATTTTTAGCGTTAGGACATTCACCTCAAATATTGCAACATAAGTTAAGTTATATGTAGTTGTTTTCTGAAAAAATCTTTGTAAGAAATTGCATTTTGAAACAGACACCTGCCATATATACAGGAGGTTTGAAAAAATAGGCGCAAGAGCTAATTTTTTATTTTTATTTTAGACCTACATTGTGTACAGTGTCCCATTTTAATTTAAATAAATATATACCGGGTGATGCTTACTTAGGTGCTTGGTAAGAATGAACATAGGAATAGTCGTATTATGATTTGTTCATTTGTTTGTAATAGGACGCTGATAATGTAAATTGAATTAATGTCAAATTAAATGCATTTTTCTCAAAATGTTCGTAACGAACTTTGTATGAAAATAAAAAAATAGCTTCCCATTTAAAATAAGAAAGTTGTACCCCGTAATTTGAGAACCACTGGTCGAAAAAAGTTCTAGTTTCGCTAATTAAAAGTTTTATAAAATAGAAATAGTTTGCTAATTTAACCGATTTAACATGAACACGCTGTATACAAAATATATATCATCACGCCTTCTATCCATTACTGCGTGTGGCACTCTGCCCTAGCAGATTTCGGTAAGTGATATATTTATGTGCGTGAAGTGCGGTTACCAGCCGTCAAATCATGGCCCTCAAAGATGTTAGTGGTGAGAAAGCCACAGAGGTAATTTTAATATGTTGAAAACGTTTGTCGGAAGTAGGTACTGAACCAGGGTTCTCAGAATCCACAGGCCGGCTCGATACCACTGACGTATCTTTTCCATTAAATAAATAAATAAATATAAAATTCTTGTGGTTTAAACTGAATACATTTGATGTTATTTCGCACAATTTTCAAATTAACTGTGTAACGACTGTTTAATGTATTGCACTTGTTTAATTTAAATACGTTAAATTTAACAGGAACGCTAAGTGAAATAACAAATAGTTGACATAGTGAAATGTACACATGGTCTCTCACGATATAAGATTTTCAGTCGGTAATGTGAGTAAACTTTGTCGTCAATATATAAGTAATATATATAATGTAAGATGTATTATTTTTAGATGTCCAAGTTTAAATTGGTCGCGAGGTTGGTTAACCTTGCCAATATCACAGTTTATATAAATTTCAATAAATCCTAACATACTACAGATACAAGTGAACTTAAATGAACTGTTTTTATAAATAATACTGTGGGGTATGCGATTTAAAAGACATTGTGGGAAGATGCCTGTCTTAGAGACGATGTGGGAGTTTTTTTTTGGAAAATGACTATCTTAATATGATTTGGAAGACTTATTGGAAAGACTGTCTTCGAGATGATATGGAACATATTTTAGG
The DNA here is from genome assembly GCA_911728475.2 of Pterostichus madidus. Taxonomy (NCBI): domain Eukaryota; kingdom Metazoa; phylum Arthropoda; class Insecta; order Coleoptera; family Carabidae; genus Pterostichus; species Pterostichus madidus. Next base: position 29,450,489 of record OU452316.1, read on the forward strand.
AAAATGGACTGGATTTAAATAACAAGAATAAAGAATAAAAACATGAAATACATATTAAATAATGACTATTAGTGAAAAAAATCTGGTGTGGGCAGCACACGACTTTCTTATACACAGCATATTTAATATTAAGAATATATAAATGTTATATATCATTAAACATGTAATTTGGATTTTCAGTATTTCTGCATTTATCTGTTTGAAACATATCAAATATCAAATTTGTTTACGTATCATTTTTTACTAATGTTGAGTACTGTATCTCTAACTTTACTGGTGAGGCATATACAGGATGTCCATTTTTCGAGCCTAACCCTTGGTATCTCAAGAACCGTGAGATACGAAGTCGATTAAATTGAGGCAAAGTTGCCGAATTAGTTGACTATTTTAATGATGTATTTGTTTTTCCGAAAAAACACATAGATAACTAGATAAAGCGAAAATTAAAATGTATGTTTTTTTGTTTTTATTGCTACTATGATTATTGGAATATATTATTAAATATAAAAATTAGTTTTTCTCAAAATTAGACGCATATACAGGAAAACTGCAAATAACATTTGATGTTCCAAATATTTTTGCCAACATCTTTTATTTGAAACTTTTTTTCATAACTGATTAAATTTTTGAAATAAATAGAATTTATTGTTTTGTGTCCAGTAAACTACCTCTTCTGGTTTTTCAATTTCATTCAAAATCAACTTAGCTCTTCATATTTTCATGAAACTTATAATTCCCAAGTTTCGTTAACAAATATTATCTCGTTCATGAGATATTGCACACTGGGACACACATACACACAGACATCATTGAGAAAATGATCAAAACGGATTTAGTGGACCTCAAAACACGTATTTCCGGGAAAATCTCGTCAACGATTTTTTTCACGATTCCAATACTTCCTTATACTGTGTATAGTAAATAAAGTAAAAATTAGTTAAAAATAATGTTTTAATTTAGAGATATATTCGATTATAAATATAGTGACACATGTCCGGAAAGTTCTCATTGGCCACAAGTATTTTCACGTGGTAAATAAGAGACATATGCGGAGTAGAACGTAACTAATTATACTATCTCAGTACTGGTTTTTCAAACTGTTCGCCGTTTACTTGTGTATGTACATGTTCAACACGTTGTATATTTATTACTATAATATAAATTCATGTTCTTGGACTTGTAACTTCTATTAAATATGATTTTCAACATAGTAAGATTATTTTTCAAGAATTCAGTCGTATATTATTTGCACTCTTTGAAGGAAACAAATTAAGTACCACCGAACCGAACTTGGGTCGTCACAACATCAACACAAAACTTTAAAAATTCATATCTCTTGTAATATAAAGAATTTTCAAACCGCGTTTTCACTGATCGTCGTAGTTTATCATGTAGTTTCATAATGAAATAAATTAAAATAGGTATAAAAGCCCATTTGGAAGAAAATTTTATTTGGATAATCTTTTATTTCAAAATTTAGATTAATTATAAATAAAATAAATATATCATCACGCCTTCTACCCATTACTGGGTGTGGCACTCTGCCGAAGCAGATCTCAGTAAGTGATATATTTTTGTGCGTGAAGTGCGGTTACCAGTCGTTAAATCACGGCCTCCAAACATGTTAGTGATGGAGGAGCCACAGAGGTAGCTTTTTTGAAATAATGAAAATTGTTTGTCGCCTGTGGCAATCGAACCAGGGTTCTCAGGATCGACAGGCCGACTTCATACCACTGAGCTAGATTAATTAGAGGTTACATAAATAAAATATTTGCTATGACTGTTCTTGAAAATGGTTTGGAAGACACTCTAGGAAGATGACTTTCTTAGAAACAATTTGATAAACATTTTAGGATTTGAATTAATTTGGGAGACTGTCATATTTTTAAATACGTAATTCTCAATTATAAACAGGGGTTTTTTTTTATTTAAAACTTTTTAGGTTAGTAGATATGAGTAAAAAATTTAAAATTGCAATTTTTATACAATTAATTTTAATTATTAAATAGTGGTAGATCGAGAATAGTTTCAAATTAAAATTCTAGTTACTAACGTTCTATTTACAATAGAAAATTAAAATAACTTTATTTGCCTCTCGTTTTTGAGATTCTTGAAGTGAACATTTTTCGTGTCACTACTTCAATGAGTGAAACAAGAATTTTTTTCTACCAGTTGTTCTCAAAATATAAAGTGCAACTTTCTTATTTTAAATAGAAACCTATTTTTTATTATTTGCTTATTCGATTCTGTATTTTTTTCTGAATTCAACGACTACAAAATTCAGTACTTACACAATAATTTTTTGTTAAGAAAAATATATATTAAATTATCTTTAATTTAATTCAAATCGCTTGGAAATCAGCGTGCTATGACAGGAACATATGCACTTATCATAATATTTTTGTGTAGTTAATTCATTATTTAGTGTCAACACAACTATTTTGAAAAAAATTATAAATAAATTTTGATACTCATTTGTTTATTTTATAGCACGCTGATTTCTATGCGATTTGAATTAAATTCATATTAATTTAATATGCATTTTTCTCAAAAAAAATTGTAATATGATGTTATTGTACTTTGTTTTCATTAAATTCAGAAAAAAATGCTGAATCAAATAAGGAAGTAATAAAAAAAATTGCACCCAATATTTTAGGAACCACTGGTCTAAAAAAATTGTTTCAGTAGTTTTATAAAATAGAAATTGTTTGCAAATTTAATCGATTTTGTAGCTCCTATACTTCGCGAGATAGCAAATGAACACCCTGTATACCATCTAAAAATTTTAACCTTTTTTTAAGACCCTGTATGTAAATAGCATTTACCCTTTTTCAGCGATGGTAAGATAAACTTATATTTTAAAATTCATTTGTAAATGTGTAAGAGTACAACCATTTATTAATTTTTTTAATCGAATTAACAGTTAATTTAATTAATCAAACTAAATATCAATAAAAGGAGAGAAAAATAAAAATTTGCAACTATGCAACATTTAAAAAATATAAGTTTTTATTATATCTTAAAAATGGGCGATTAAAAATATGTTATGAATTCTCTAGTGTAAACAGGGCTTTAATAAGTACAACTTTGATTTGAAACTTTTTTTTGTATCTACTACTATTTAACAATTAAAATTATTTGAAAATTTTTCACATTTTCCCTCATATCTAGTGTCCTATGCATTCTTTTATAAAAACAAATACATAATTAAGTTTTTTTGTTTTGTTTAATTTCACCAAACAATGCTTGTTTTCACTTATGTTATTTTACAACAGTTTGCTTGTGTTAACATGCCTTTAGTTTAATTAATTATAAACAAATAAATAATAAAAATATCACTTACCATTTCATTTTAGTACATTCAACTCACAATATTCCAAACAAAACCACTATCAACCACTAATAATGGAAATAATATTTATGATCACTTGTGAAATAAAAACTTTCTGATCGTTTGTATGTTTTGTAATACCGGTAGCGCTCGAATTAGCTGTCACCGGCCCAACGTATTACAGAATACTACAGTACCGACTGTATAGCTCGTAGTAAACACCCACTTACTAGTTAAAAATACATTCTACCTTACCTGCCGTATTATTTTAGGTTAGGTCTTTAAATTGTCATCTGCTGATGATTTCATTAGACCGCTGGGCTAAATCAGTTTATTATTTGTTGATGTTAGGTATTATAATTATAATATGAGGGGAAATACAATATAAGTATGTGGATTCAATTGTAATATATCAAATTGGACAAAATTTTGGGAGACATTCTGAGAAGATTATTGTCTTAGAGACGATTTAAAAAACGTTTTAGGGAGATGATTGTCTTAGAGACGATTTGTGGGATATTTTAGAGACCTGACTGTCTTAGAGACAATTTGGTAAAGATTTTGGGAAAATGAATGTTTCAGAGACAATTTAAAAAATACTTTAGGCAGATGATTGTCTTAGAAACGATTTAGGAGACATATTGGAAAAATAATAATGGGGTGGCTAGCTCAGTGGTATGAAGTCGGCCTGTGGTTCCTGAGAACCCTGGTTCGATTCCCACAGGCGACAAACAATTTTCATAATTTCAAAAGCTACCCCTGTGGCTCCTCCACCACTAACATCTTTGGAGGCCGTGATTTGACGACTGGTAACCGTACTTCACGCGCAAAATATATCACTTACCGAGATCTGCTTCAGCAGAGTGCCACACCCAGTAATGGGTAGAAGGCGTGATGATATATTTATTTATTTTTTTATATCTCGAAAACTAAGAGATATTGAAACGCGGTTTGAACGAGTGTATTTCTCGTGTTCTAATTAACATATACCAAAATTTTGAAAATTTTGAAAATTTTATAATTTTCTTTTGTCCATATTTCAAAACCCAGACAAGATCATGAAAATCTATAAAAACCAGTGGACTCGTAGCAAAAAAGTACATATATATGTAAAATTTCAAAAATTTTGTTCCACGGATACAAGTTTTAGAGCAAAAAAACTAAAAATGGCCAAAATTCGTAAAAAAAAAAATTAAAAAACAGTGGTTTTTCGTTTTTTTGTAATAAAAACTCTATCTGTGCGAATTTTTGGTTGAACATTTGCATAGCTATATATTTTTACAAGAGAAATTCACTGGTGTCACAGATTTTTATTATCTTCTCAATTTAATGAAATATTGAGAAATGAAAATTTTGAAGAAAATTGTAAAATTTTCCAAATTTTCAAAATTTCGGTATAAGTTAATTGGAGCACGAGAAATACACTTGTGCAAACCGAATTTCAATATTTCTTATAGTTTTTGAGATATGAGCCTTCAAAGTTGTGCTTTTCAAAAAGTCAAAAATCGTTGTAATTCAAAAACTAAAAAAGATATGAAGAAGCGTTCAACGGCATGTCTTAAATTGTCTCTACGTCAGTCATCTCTGTAAAATGACTTTTAAATCGTCTCTAAGACAGTAATTTTTCTAATAAAATTAAAAAATAAATATATCATCACGCCTTCTACCCATTACTGGGTGTGGCACTCTGTCGAAGCAGATCTCGGTAAGTGATATATTTTGCGCGTGAAGATGCGCTCAACGGCATTCCATTTCTAGTAGTCTGAGTTATATAGAACCATATTTTTAAAAAATCAGTTTTTAATTTGGTTCAACAAAAAAAATTGGCATTTTCATTAACAGACATTTTTGCGATCACGACTCTGGCGATTAAAAAAACACATATTGAGGAACAAAATATGCATAATTATGTAAAAATATATGAGGAATTAAATGTTGAAATCTCCAATATTATATCTAGTTTCATCTTTTTTAAATTTACCGTAAACAGAAACAAACGTGAATATAAACATCTAAATAAATAGTATATATTATATTTTTCTTTTTATTAATCATTAAAATTTTAATAAATGCTTGCAACGGGATGAATCTTTAGAAACATGTATTTTAAAATTTGTAAATAGCATCCGACGACCCCCCTCCAATATTTTCGCAACCCCCCCCCTCCCGTGGGGTTGCGACCCACACTTTGAGAACCACTGGTGTAAAGAACATCTTCGGTCATTTGTTGTGTAAATAGCTGTTGTAGAATATGATGCTCTCTTTAATTCCATATTGAGCACTTGATTTTTGTTGTCAGCTCTCCCTTTAAAATGTATAGCTCAGTGGCTGTATGGAAAATGATGGCACAAGAGAGGGAGGTAGTTTTATTGAAGACACTTTAAACTTTCTAAAGCTGTACATTGTTTTAATTTTTGATGAAATTTAATTTAAAAAATTTAAATAATGACTTTATTATTAAATCAACGGTTCACTTCTTGTTGGTTTAACTATATATCAACATATATGTTGGTTATGTGATAAAATATGGACAGATGTAAAATATCTGTTTTTACGATTGTGAACGTTTATTTAATTTAAGCAGTGTTCATTTACTTTAGCGTTATGAAAATATACCAACTATTTATAATTTTTACAAAAATTCGTTAAAAATATTTGTTTAAAACGTGTTAAATTTAGTTTGTAAACTAACTAAATTTGAGTTATACAAAATATTAAAATTTATTTCAATTAAATAACATAAAAAATTATTAAAAACATATTTTATTTTAGTCTATAAGTAAATGCCATTTTTATTTCATTTTTACTTTCTTATACGCAGTATAAGGAAGTATTGGAATCGTGAAAAAAATCGTTGACGAGATTTTCGCAGAAATACGTGTTTTGAGGTCCACTGAATCCGTTTTGATCATTTCCTCAATGATGTCTGTGTCTGTGTGTGTGTGTGTGTGTGGATGAATGTGTGTGTGTGTGTGTGTGTGTGTTTTATTTAAGAAATGGAATCAGTTAGGAAAAAAGTTTCAAATAAAAGATGTTAGCAAAAATATTTGGAACATAAAATGTTATTTACAATTTTCCTGTATATGCATCTAATTTTGAGAAAAACTAATTTATACATTTAATAATATATTCGAATAATCATAGTAGCAATAGAAACAAAAAATATAGACATGTTTAACATTTATATGTCAAATAATAATTGTCAAACGCAAGGAGCAAGTCATAAGTGTTTAATTCAGCGTTTTTGATGCTATATCAATTTCCTTAATCTATATTACATACATACATATCTTCACGCTATATCCCAACAAATGGGGTAGCACGAACACTAAAATCACTCATAAAATATTCACTTAACACACCACCCTCACTTCAACCACATTCATAGATCACTCCATATAAACTCATTCATTTATTACACTAAATATTAAATACGTTGTGTATAAGAAAGTCGTGTGGTTACCAGACCAGATTTTTTTTAATCCAATATTTATGTCTTATTGTATAATTAACTGAAATTAGTTTTTACGTACGCGTGAAGTGCGGTTATCAGCCGTCAAATCACGGCCCTCAAAGATGTTAGTAGTGGGGAAGCCACAGAGGTAATTTTATTGTAGTGAAAATGTTTGTCGGCAGTGGAAATCGAACCAGGGTTCTCAGAATCCACAGGCCGACTCGGTACCACTGAACCACCTATTCCATAATTTATAATGAATGAAATAATCTCTATAATTCACTTTTTATTTAGTTTAAAATACTGGTTAAACAACAACACAGAATTACATGTATTTTTTCTGGTATGTGCAGAAGATGTTGGCGTATTTCCAACACACCTGTCCTGTCATCATTTTTGACCTGGTTTTGTTTCAAATCTGCGGTAAATAGTTTTTTTTTGTCATGTACTGCATCCGTATGTAGGTTATTTATTTTTTCTATTTGGCGCCCACTTCAAAAAGTGATAAGTTAGGTGAAATTACAACCTTGACTTAGTTCAAAACCCAGGTTTCTGGGTTAATATGTATTAGAATAGAACACAAATATTCTAGATTTTTTTAAGGGACGATGAATGTTTATAAATGTTATTTGTTATTAAAATAAGAAAAGAAGGGAGTGTCGTCTTACGCTTGTTTTAGAAAGTAAATTTCACACAATGGGCTTCTATACCAAAATCGAAATAACACGAATGAAGGATAAAACCATTTCCATAGCAACCGTTTTCACAGTAATCGTTTCCGTACTTACCGTTTCCATAGCAACCATTTCCATAGCAACTGTTACCGTAGTAACCATTTCCATAGCAACCATTTCAATAGCAACCGTTACCATAGCAACCGTTACCATAGCAACTGTTACCATAGCAACCGTTCCCATAGCAAACGTTATCATAGCAACCGTTACCATAGCAACTGTTACCATAGCAACCGTTTCCATAGCAACCGTTAACATAGTAACTGTTTCCATAGCAACCGTTACCATAGCAACCGTTACCATAGCAAACCGTTACCATAGCAACCGTTGACATAGCAACCGTTACCATAGCAACCGTTACCATAGCAACCGTTACCATAGCAACCGTTACCATAGCAACTGTTACCATAGCAACCGTTACCATAGCAACTGTTACCATAGCAACCGTTCCCATAGCAAACGTTATCATAGCAACCGTTACCATAGCAACTGTTACCATAGCAACCGTTTCCATAGCAACCGTTAACATAGTAACTGTTTCCATAGCAACCGTTACCATAGCAACCGTTACCATAGCAAACCGTTACCATAGCAACCGTTGACATAGCAACCGTTACCATAGCAACCGTTACCATAGCAACCGTTACCATAGCAACTGTTACCATAGCAACCGTTTCCATAGCAACTGTTTCCATAGCAACCGTTTCTATAATTACCGTTTCCAAAGCAATCATGTCCATTGCAACTGTAGCAATTATTTTTATAGCAACTGTTTTTATCGAAATTTGGTGAACTTCGGTGAAATTAGTAGAGTTTGACATATAGCTTTGTATGTATCCGTTCACAGCTCTGAAAATGATGCGCACAAATTTCACTTTCTACAAAAGTTTGCAAACTCCAAACTTTTGACCAAATTTAGAGACCGTTCTACAAATAAAGTACATCGATGGTACAAATTGAACGAATTCTCAGTGGTCAGTAACAAGCCAATCGGAAAATAGCTGGAAGATAATACTCGTAGATGTCGATATTACATAAATTTCGAGTTGTGAACGCAAGTTCATTTACAGAAATTACGTGTTACAAATTTCACCAAATTTCGAGCTGTGAATGCGGCATTATGATTGAAAATTTTCTTTCAAAAACTACATTCATAGCTTTTGATACCAGCGTGAACCTTCTCATGTTGTATCACGTGACTTTTATGTGTAAACCTATTATCACAAATCGAACATTTATATGCTTTAACATTGCTATGAATAATAACCGTATGTCTTTTCAAATTAACTTTCCTAGCAAACTTTTTCTTACAGACTGTACACTCAAATTCTTTCACTCCAGTGTGGATCTTTTCATGCTGCACCAGAGTGTACTTTCGTGTAAATCTAGATTTGCAAATTAAACATTGAAACCTACTTTTGTTAGATTCGCTATCACTATTTTTGTTTGTGTCTTTTTCTGATGTTGAGTGTACACGATCGTGTTGTTTTAAATATTTTTTATATTTAAAACTTTTATTACAAATGTTACATGTGAAGCCTTTTGTGTCGCTGTGTAGTTTTAGATGTTCAATCATACAGAATTTTCGTATGAATTTCTTTTTACAAATTGGACATTCGTATTTTCTGATATCAGCGTGTGTTGCTAAATGGATTTTTAATGAACGTTTGTGTAGAAATTCTTTGCTACAAATGTAACACTGCAAAATGTTATTAATTTTAGGTTGTTCAGTATTATTTGTAATTGATTGTAATTCATTTTTGCTAGTGTTTATTTGGTTTGTGTTTTCAGATAAACTTATAACGTCTAAACTATTATTTTCTACATTATTTTCACATTTTAAAACTATATTTGAGTCATTTTTTGGAACTGGACCACAATTTATAAACTCGGGTTGAAATTGGGCGTTGGAATCATCTTCAAATGTGTCAAATTCCTGCTTTATAAAAACTGTTTCTGTTTGATTTTCTTGTTTTTCTTCTAATTCTTCATTTTCTATACATGATGAAAGAGAAAGTGAATCTTCATTTTCTATTTTAATGTTTCTATAATCCTCTTCAGTAATAAATTCTTCTTTCACAACAGTATTTTCATTCGTTTCATCTTCTGGTTTTTCCATCATTAGTTACAACTTTTGGACGGGTTTCATTTCATACAATTTCTTCTATTCGATGGATCTGTGCTCGCAAAATAATCTGAAAACATTTGATTTCTAAAGAAAGTCTGTCTTAACCTCACTTTATTATTGCCGTCATTAAATTATTACTACAAATATACGGAACAAATATTAAATAAATCGAACCTTTTTAAACTAAAATTAGTTTTTAAATATTCATTTAAACAAATAAATAACAAAGTCTTATGAAAAAGTCAAAGAAACAACCTGTTACCACATTTTTCATAACTGTCAGTGTAGTTCATGCGTTCTCCGCATGATGCGCCATTGTTGACAAAAATAGCGTACCTCAATCCAAATGAGTATAGTCATAAAGAGTAACTATAAATGAAGTGTTTCAGTTGGCAATAAAAAAACTACTTGAAATTGGTGAGACTGATATATAAATAGATTGTTGTAGACAATGACATTTGAAAATTCCAGCTTTTTATCCATAACCTCTAACTTCAGAGATACGAACAACCACCTTTAAAGTGAATTATTTTGCAACATTGCCATGGTTATTTATATTAAGTAAAATTTGCTATTTATGTATTTATTAATAATAATATATTTTTATTATGGGGTGGCTAGCTCAGTCGGCCTGTGGATCCTGAGAACCCTGGTTCGATTCCCACAGTCGACAAACAATTTTCATAATTTCAAAAACTACCCCTGTGGTTCCTCCACCACTAACAACTTTGGGGGCCGTGATTTGACGACTGGTAACCGCACTTCACGTGCAAAATACATCACTTACCGAGATCTGCTCCGGCAGAGTGCCCCACACCCAGTAATGGGTAGAAGGCATGATGATATATTTATTTCTTTCTTTTATATTACTCAATAACTTTAGAAAAGTTATTTAGTTAGAATATTTTTCGCGGCTCACGATGCTTAAGCCCCTGACACATATAGCGTCAAAACTCCGAGTCTGCCATTTGACTGCCAAAAATAGAAACGCCTCTATTTTCAGCAGTCAAGACTGCCGAAAACCAATTTCATTATGATGCTGGTTTTTCTTCCTTTGTTGTTTGACGTATGAATTATTATTGTTTGATATTTTGTACATTTTTATAGTTATATTCATTTACTTTATACATAGTTAGATACTTTTAAGTTTTCATATTTCTATAGCAACCGTTACCATAGCAACTGTTTCCATAGCAACTGTTTCCATAGCAACGGTTGCTATGGAAACCGTTACCATAGCAACCGTTGCCATAGCAACTGTTTCCATAGCAACCGTTTCCATAGCAACCGTTTCCATAGTAACAGTTTTCATAGCAACTGTGTCCATATCAACCGTTTCCATAGCAACCGTTTCTATAGTTACCGTTTCCATAGCAATCATGTCCATTGCAACTGTAGCAAATATTTTTATAGCAACTGTTTTTATAGATTAATTTAATAATTTAAGATTCAATAAATAAGAAAAATAGGAAAAAAAATTCATCACTTGTCAATATTCTATAAAAAATTACAGCACATTTGAATCAACTTATTAGGTAATTTTTACCTATTTTTCTTATTTATTAAGACTTAGTTCCACATCGCAATTGACATTTTGTCTTTGTATTAATTTAAGATTTATTATTATTATTATTAAGTTAATTATTTATATACGCCCAATTCACAAAAGAATTTTACCTAGAATCTAGCTAATCCAGAATTTTGGCGTTATTAAATTAACCTAAACTATATTCTTAAAAAAAACTTTAAATATACTTTAATATAATCTTGTTACCATTTAGTTTACGAAAAGAGCGATTTACAGCCGAGGTAGCTAACTTGCGGCTTATTTTAATACATACGAGTAGATACTGGTCTAAAAACAATTCTTGTTTTTCTCATTAAAGTAATCTCATAAAATAGAAATTGTTAAATTTCATCGACTTAAATAAAATAAAATAAATATATCATCACGCCTTCTACCCATTACTGGGTGTGGCACTCTGCCGAAGCAGATCTCGGTAAGTGATATTTTTGCGCGTGAAGTGCGGTTACCAGTCGTCAAATCACGGCCCCCAAACATGTTAGTGGTGGAGGAGCCACAGGGATAGCTTTTCAAATTATGAAAATTTGTCGCCTGTGGGAATCGAACCAGAGACCTCAGGATCCACAGGCCGACTTCATACCACTGAGCTAGCCAAAAATAGCAATGGTGCACCACTTAGAATGAACAGCCTGTATAATAAAAATAAAATAAGATAATCTTAGTTGTACCCTTTTTATGAATGTTACTGACTTTAATTGTGAATTTTAGCTATCCTATGAAACTCTGATATTGAGAAGGTAAAAACAAAAAAATGAAACACATTTGGTTTAACATTATTATTAAAAATAGAAACAACAACCATTTTCTTTACAAAAATAGTAACTATTTTACGATCAACGCTTTTACAAATTATTATAATTATAAAAATTGACAAAGTTTCTGTTAGACCAATTTCAAAATGTCAAATTTAGTTCAATATTTGTGGCGCTGTAACTCCATTAGTCTCCCTTCTATGTTATAGTTCATTGGTTGTCAGTTGTGCATTTGATTATTCAATTGTAAAAACATTATATATTTTATTACATTTATATACTATACAATATTATAAATAGTACAATATTAAACATGATTTTGTTCATGTTCTTTCAACGACTGTTCTCTTATAAACATTTTATTACAAACAGTACATTGAAAATATCTAATATCAGTATGAATTTTTTCATGTTCCATCCAATTAGTCTCATGATTGAAAATTTTCTTACAAAAACTACATTCATAGCTTTTGATACCAGCGTGAACCTTCTCATGTTGTATCACGTGACTTTTATGTGTAAACCGATTATCACAAATCGAACACTTATACTTTTTAACATCACTGTGAATCATCGCGTGTCTTTTCAAATTAACTTTCCTAGCAAACTTTGTCTTACAGACTGTACACTCGAAGTCTTTCACTCCAGTATGGACCTTTTCATGCTGCACCAGAGTGTACTTTCGTTTAAATCTAGATTTGCAAATTAAACATTGAAACCTACGTTTGTTAGGATCGCTATCACTGTTTTTATTAGTGTCTTTTTTTGATCTTGAGTGTACTCGTTCGTGTTTTTTTAAATATTTTTTTTGTTTAAAACTTTTGTTACAAATGTTACATGTGAAATCTTTTGTGTCTTTGTGTAGTTTTGTGTGTTCAATCATACAGGATTTTCGTAAGAATTTCTTTTTACAAATTGAACATTCGTATTTTCTGATATCAGCGTGTGTTGCTAAATGGATTTTTAATGAACGTTTGTGTAGAAATTCTTTGCTACAAATGTAACACTGCAAAATGTTATTAATTTTAGGTTGTTCAGTATTATTTATAATTGATTGTTTTTCATTTTTGCTGATATTTATTTGGTTTGTGTTTTCAGATAAACTTTTAACGTCTAAACTATTATTTTCTAAATTGTTTTCACATTTTAAAACTATATTTGAGTCATTTTTTGGAACTGGTTCACATTTTATAAACTCGGGTTGAAATTGGGCGTTGGAATCATCTTCAAATGTGTCAAATTCCTGCTTTATAAAATCAGTTTCTGTTTGATTTTCTTGTTTTTCTTCTAATTCTTCATTTTCTATACACGATGAAAGAGAAAGTGAATCTTCATTTTCTATTTTAATGTTTCTATAATCCTCTTCAGTAATAAATTCTTCTTTCACAACAGTATTTTCATTCATTTCATCTTCTGGTTTTTCCATCATTAGTTACAAGTTTTTGACGAGTTTTCATTTCATACAATTTCTTCTATTCGATGGATTTCTGCTCGCAGAATAACCTGAAAACATTTTATTTCTAAAGAAAGTCTGTCTTAACCTCACTTTACTTTTGCCGACATTAAATTATTACTACAAGTATATGGAACAAATATTAAATAAATCAAAAAATTTTCAACTAAAATTGGTTTTTAAATATTTGTATAAAAGAAACAACCTGTTATTTACCACATTTTTCATAACTGTCAGTGTAGTTCATGCGCCATTGTTGACAAAAATAGCGTACCTCAATCCAAATGAGTATAGTCATAAAAAGTAACTATAAATGTTTCAGTTGGCAATAAAAAAACTACTTGAAATTGGTGAGACTGAGATATAGATTTCCTGGTTGTAGACATTTGAAAATTACAGCTTTATTTCTACAACCTCTAACTTCAGAGATACGAACAACCAACTTTAAAGTGAATTATTTTGCAACAATGCCATGATTATATTAAGTAAAATTTGCCATTTTATGTATTTATTAATAACATATTAGGCAATAACTTTAGAAAAGTTAATTGTTATTTAGTTAGAATATTTTCCACGGCTCATGAGGTTTAGCCGTGCTGAATTTTTAAATTTCCCGCATCAACCAACATGGCGATCTTCAATTTTACATGTTCGCGCAACTTCAAGCGTCTTCTCACACTATATTTCTCTGTATTAAATAGGCATTTTAGGAAAATAATTGTCTTAGATACTATTTGGGAGTCATTCTAGGGAAATGGCTGTCTTAGAGACAAAAAATGAAACACATATTTAGTTTAAAATTATTATTAAAAATAGAATAAATGAATAAACTGGATACAAAAATATTTGCTTTACAAAAATAGTAACTATTTTGCGATCAACGCTTTTACAAATTATTATAAAGTTTCACAAATTTCGAAATGTCAAATTTAGTTCAACATTAGTGGCGCTGTAACACCTTAGCCTTCCCTTTATATTATAGTTCATTGGTTGTCATGCATCTGATTAAAATGTTTTATCAAAGCACGTTTATATGTGAACATTTCACCGCAATGTGCGCATTCTATGTCTTTGTTGTGTGTTTTTTGGTGCATCGTTAAATGTCGTTTACGAATGAACTTTTTGTTACAAACATCACATTGGAAATCTTTTGTGCCAGTGTGTATCTTTTCATGTTCAACCCAATGTGTTTTATGTTTAAATTTTTTTTTACAGAAACTACACTCGTACTTCCTATCGTTAGTGTGTACTTTTAAATGTTGTGTCAGGTGACTTTTGTGTATGAATAGCTTTTTACAAATGTCACACTCATAATCTTTGATGCCGCTGTGAATTTTCATGTGATCACTCAAACTGCTTTTACTGCAAAAACTTTTGTGGCAAACTTCACAGTTGTACACATTTTCGAGGTTAGTTTTTGTGCAATAGTTTTGTGCGTGCAACAGTAAACTAGCTTTCCTTGTAAAAGTTTTGTTACAAATTTTACACTTATATTTTGTTACAACTTTATGCGTTTTTTGGTGTCTAAAAAAGTTACTCTTATGTGTATATTTTTTATTACAAACAGTACATTCAAAGTTACCAACACCAACGTGACTATTTGTGTGCTCTATTAGACAACTTTTATCTTTAAATAGTCTGCTACAAATCTGACATTTAAAGTTAATGTTATCTGAATTATCTGAATTAGTGTTGTGCATTTTTAAATGTTTTAAAAGTGAAATTCTCTGTACATATTCTTTATTGCATATTGCACATTGATGGATGATATTGTTAGTTTTCTTTCTTTTTCTATAGGTGGCATCATAGGTGGCATCACTGTCTGTTGAACTATAATCGAAAGATGAAAATGAATCATCATCGGTGTCATTTATTAGTTCGTTTGTTGAGCTTGGAATTGATTCATTTTCTGTCAGTTCTTCTTTTATTATAAACTCTTCCTCTAATCTTTCGAAGATGTAATCTTTGGTTTCTTCTTTTACTAGAGTTTCTTCTTCGAAGATACTGTTCAAATTTTGTATTATATAAGTGTCAGATGGTTCTTCTTTTACTTCTATTTCTTCTTTTATCTGTTTAAATTCATCAAATGAAGTAAATGAATCTTCATATTCTTCCTTTTCTTCTTTTATTAGGGTTCGTTCAACAGATGATAAAAGCTGATCTTGATCTATTATGTTGTCTTCGGCTTCAAACAATTCTTTTTTCACTATAATATCTTCATTTATGAAATAATTTTGTTTCTGTTCTTCGTCAACCGATGTATATGGTTCTAATTTAAGATATTTGATTTCATTTTCGAAAATTATTTGTTCATTTGTCAATGTATCTACTTGATTATTGTTCATTTTTTTTTACTTCAGCGCCTGTAGCAGATATGTAGAATTTCGGAACTAATATTAAAAAAATATATTATTAAAATACACTACCAACAAAACCAAAAAACGTATATTATATATATATATATATATATATATATATATATATATATATATATATATATATATATATATATATATATATATATATATATAGCTATCTCGAGAACTATAAGAGCTACAAGGTTGGTTAAATTAGCAAAGCAAATACCATTTTATTACAAAACTATGAATAATGTTTTTATGGGGTAATGGCTCAGTGGTATCAAGTCAGCCTGTGGATCCAAAGAACCCTGGTTCGATCCCACAACCGACAAAACATTTTCACCAATTTAAAACTACCCCTGTGGCTCCCCCACCACTAACATCTTTGGGGGCCGTGATTTGACGGCTGGTGACCGCACTTCACGCGCATAAATGTATCACTTACCGATATATTTATTTTATTTATGTTTTTATATTTATGTTTTTATATTTATATGAAAATACTATTTTTATTTTAAAGTTATATCAAAAATATAAACATTTTACTTAAAAATTAAACTAATGTATTAAAAGTTCATTATATATCATCACGCCTTCTACGCATTACTGGGTGTGGCACTCTACCGTAGCACATCTCGGTATTTAATATATTTTGGCGCGTGAAGTGTAATCACCAGCCGTCAAATCACGGTCCCAAAGGTGTTAGAAGTGCAGCCACAGGGGTAGTATAAATGTAGTAAAATTGTCGGTTGTGGGAATTGAACCCAAGTTCTCAAATACACAAGCTGACGCGATACCCAGAATCACCTACCCCCTTAATAATTATAATTTTTCTTAAACTTAAATTTTAACAAATATAAAAATAATTAAATAGAAGGACCAAAATCAACTGTTTAAGTGCCACTGAGTAATACAGAAGCCATCACAAACAAATTTTAAACTTTAAAACATCATACTTCATATTGAGAATATTTATTTTTAAAATGTGCCCTTTGAAAAAATATTCACCTGCGTCACTGGATAATCCACGTGTTATCAGTACTCTGTCACGTGATAACATTACACATAATAAATTATAATACAATCCACATCCTGTAAAATGAAATATGTATATTACAAATAATTATACTGATTACAGTTAATTAAAACAAAAAAATATGATAAATTTGGAAACGAACCCCCAAAACCACCTGTTTACTTCTTTTAAAACAAACAGTCAAAGATCACTATTACTTCTGTCAGAATGGTTGACCCTGTGTTTACTAGATGCGCCACTTTCAAGTAGAGTTACTTTATAAAAAAGGACTAGACCTAAATCTACAATCCTAATTTTTTTGTTTGTTTTGTTTTGTACTATATTAAAAATAAAGAATTAATGATAAAAACATACAATATGATTTTAATTGAAAAAATAAGTTAAAAAAAATATACTCCAGAGATATATGCAATTGAAAAGATAGTGACGTCACAAGTATTCAAGCTTTCTCATTGGCCACAAGTATTTTCACGCGATAAATAAGAGACATAAGCGGACTAGAACGTAACTAACTGTGACATCTCAGCCCTGTTTTTTCAAATAGTTTATTACAATAATTTAATTTTGTTTTTCTGGATGTTCAACTACTATAAAATATGATTTTCAACATAGTAAGATTATTTTCAGTAATAATCTAACAAGAGAGTGAGAATAAATTGAAAATAATTTGACAGATCTTTCGAAAACTTGTTGCCAGGCGATAGTCACGAAAGCCCGTAGGGCTTGAATGACTATTGCCAAATGGAAACAAGTTTGAGAAAGCTACTGGAGAATTATTTTCTAATTTATCCAACTCTCGAGTTATATTTAATTAGATTATTTTTTGACTTAGCTGTTCGATTCATCCAACTTAAAAGATTTTGAACTGGGTTCATATCGATTGATTACTTATTAATGTATTCTTGGAAGTTGTTTCCAAAATTTGTTGATGTATTTCTGTATCTGAAATGCAACTAAATCGATTTTTTCAACACATTTTACTTGATATGGGGTAATGTCACAGTGGTATCCGAGTCGGCCTGTGGATCCAAAGAACCCTGGTTCGATCCTCACTGCCGACAAACCTTTTCACCAATTTAAAATTACCACTATCTTTGGGGACCGTGATTTGACGGCTGGTAACCGCACTTCATGCGCATAAATATATCACTTACCGAGATCTGTTTCGGCAGAGTGCCACATCCAGTAATGGGTAAAAGCCGTGATTATATATTTATTTTTTATTTTACTTGACGCGTGTTTATTTCAGACAGTAACTTAAATATTCGTTTTGTCGATTCTTTGAAATTTTCGCTACAATCGAAAACACAACAATTATAAATGAAAAAAAATAAATAAATATTATAGTAAAATATTAAAACGAAATTAGTTGATTTTGAAAATGTTAACCTAAAATGAACTATTCAAACTTCAATAAAAGTAAAACTATTGTATATTATAGTAATTACTTGGCTTTACACTATGAAGTAAACATATAAAATTGTTTTTAAACATTTATTTTCTATATATTAAATATATAAACACTATAAAATTGTAAAAGTATGCACTCGCGACACAATCTTCAAATTACGTTTCACTTGATAAAATAAATCACACACTTTGTCACGCATAAAATGATGCACAGAATAGAAACTCGTCACTTTTGGAATTATATTCACATATACTTGTTAAAAATATATTCTATTTACACAGTCTAAATCGTACATGTAATACTGATGTGAGAGTCACTCGTTTGACAATTATTTTGCATTGATATAAAAATTTATTCTTATAAGTATTTGCACAATTATTTGCAATGCAGTAAATCATTTTAACATCCTTAACCCTACTTTATCGTTTTTGACATTTACAATAAGTTGGTAGTATTCTAACAAACTTAAAATTACTAGAAATAACTAACAGTGGCCTTGCAAGTCTTGCAAAAATTAGAACATGTTCTAATTCGTGCAAGAGGTTGATGCAAGATTGCTTCTTGCACTTGCAATTTCTGTATTATATTCGTTCAAGATTGCTTCAACTTATTGAAAGTTACAGTTGCACTTGCAATATTGCTCAGTGTAAAACAGGCATTATACACAGTAACTGCAAATTGAATACAACAGGCTCTTAAAAATGTGCAAAACAATCGTTTTTGTAAATATTTATTTAGTTCCAACAAAATAAAACACGAGTATACATCAACTGTCAAGTTAGTTGACATTTTCACCACCTGTCAAACCTATTCGCAGCGCTGCAGTATTCATATTATGATGATTCATTCTCATATGATTTACTAAATAATCTTTATACAAAAACGCTTTTTCACAAATTGTACACTGAAATTCTTTTACACCTGAATGTAGTTTTTCATGCCTGGTCAAATGACGTTTCCTTATAAATCTTTTATTACAGACTGTACACTCAAAATCACGTTGTCCCGTGTGCGTTTTTTCGTGTTCTATCCAGTGACCTTTATGGCGAAATTTTTGATGGCAGATTGTACAAGAAAAACCATGCAATCTGTTATGTACATTTGGACGACTTAAATGGTTCACTAAATTATCGTAACGTTTAAATACTTTTGTACAAATTGGACAATCGAAGTCAGTGCCATCTGTGTGCAGTTTTTCGTGTCTTGTTAAATGACTATTTCTAACAAATTTTTTACTACAAATCTTACACTCATAATTTTTTATACCAGTATGGATATTTTTATGTTCCTGAAAGTGACTTTTGTGCTTAAAAGCTTTATTACAAAACGTACAAACAAATGGTTTTATGTCACCGTGAATGGCTTTAAAATGTTTTTTTAAAGATCTTTTATTTAAAAATTGTTCATTACAAACTAAACATTGAAACGTTTTATTTTTAGCGATAATTTTTTTTGAGGTTATTTTTTTATTTTTTCTTTTCTTTTTAATACTAAAATCTTCGTCACTGGTACTGTTTCTATCTTCATTATCTTCACTACTTGAAGCAAAATATTCCGGATCACTTTGTGGTTCACTTTTGACGTAAATTTCTTGTAAGTTTGTGTTCATTTCTTCATCACTGGAATTTTCTTCTTCTTGGTTTTCTTCATGACTTTCTTCTTCTTCTATCAATGAAAGTGGGTCTTCTATTTTAGTTTTAAGAAGACTGTCTTCATCTGAAGATGAAACAAATTCATCTTCAACAATAATAACATCTGTTCTATCAATTGGTGAAATGCAATCTTCAATTTCTGATTTGATGTCTTCAAAACGAAGAGGTTCATCTTCGACAACAATGTCTTCTTTTAAGAAGTGTAATGGTAAATAATCATCATCAAACGATGGGAATTCATCATCTTCATCTTCTAATTTGATATGTGTATTTTGGAAATCTATTTCTTCAGATGAATCAATATTATTAGTTATTGGATCTTCAAGCTCTTCAAATTCCATTTCTAATTAAATCTCGTTTAGGTTTTTTTAAAGAGGTTTTAAGTTTTTCATCATCTGTAAAAGAGAATACTGTAATGATAGAAATAAACAAAGTCAAGCCGCCATATTGGAGTCTGACATTTTGGTAATAAGCAATTGACAGAAACAACTTTTGGTGTTTTTTATGTCAGTTAATTGGTACTATTATCTAGTACCAGCATGGCCAACTTCATTGAATTGCGCTACGCTTATTATGGCCGTTTCATGTCATTAAAATTCCTAATTTCAAATTTACAGAGCGGGCACGTCAACTAGCGCCTCTGACGAGATACGTCGTAACTAAATTTGAAAATACTGCCGTTTGCATTGATTGGAAATATCCTAAAAACAAGCCTAGTCATTGTATACTTATTATCATACGATCTTTACAGTAAATTACTAACCGTTGCCACCAATAATTCAATAATACTTCCTTCTTTTGACCTATAAACCCTTCAAAATTTTTAAATAGGTAGACAATATGACGGCATTATTTACTTGAAGTGACAGATAATGCTACGTTGCCAAATGAAATTCACTTAGTCTAGACTAGCTAGTCACTTTAGTCGAAAGCTCAGAATACTAGTCATAATATTTAATAATATTGAATGTATAAATTTAATATCCAGTTCTATTAAATGTATTTTG
The DNA here is from genome assembly GCA_911728475.2 of Pterostichus madidus. Classification (NCBI taxonomy): domain Eukaryota; kingdom Metazoa; phylum Arthropoda; class Insecta; order Coleoptera; family Carabidae; genus Pterostichus; species Pterostichus madidus. The sequence goes on from OU452316.1 coordinate 29,471,392, forward strand.
TTTGATCACATAAAATTAAGTTTTCAAATATTTCAAGGTTGTTTTTGAAACTTGACAGCCTGCCATTTTCCTTTAATTAAAATAAAAAGCACTAGATGGCATTACTTGACGTACACAACACAACAAATTTTTATATGGCAAAACGATGAAATAAAACGGCCATAATAAGCGTAGCGCAATTCAATGAAGTTAGCCATGGCACCAGGTGACTATAAATAGTTAACATTATTTTTGAGTGACTCCTATATATTTTATGTTGGTATACCTGATTGTCAAATATCGAGTGACTAATTGATTGACATAAAAAAGTGAGTTTGCTACCCTGTTTAGTTGATATGCCTCGTCAGCTTTCAATTTTTGGTCCATCACCAGGTTTATAAATTAATTTAAACAAATTTTGGAAAACAATAGGCTTCTACACCGATTTTTTTTTTTTTATTAAACTGCAGGAAAAACTTGGACAATCAGTGAAAGTACGGTATTAAACTTCTTTATATTAAACGAGATATGAATTTTTGGAGTTCTGTAGATGTTTGTGACGTCACAAGTATCTTTCAATGTTTTTAAGTGGTACTAAACTTGTTTGAGTGTAAATAATATACAAATTATTTATTAGAAAATAATCTTACTATGTTGAAAATCATATTTGATAGTAGTTGAAAGCCCAAGAAAACGCAATTACATTATTGTAATAAACAGTCTAAAAAATAGTGTTGAGATTTCATAGTTAGTTACGTTCTACTTCGCATATGCTTCAGTACCTGTGACGTCATTATATTTTCAATCGCATGTATCTCTGGGGTATATTATTTTTAACTACTTTGTTTATTAATAGTCATAAATTAATATATATTTTTTGTCTTTATCATTAATTATTTTTATTTCGATTATGGTATAAGTGCCCATTGGCAAGCGATAAGTTATCGTCCTTCCCGTTATATTATAAGTCATTGGTAACGATTTGTACCTAATATTATTTTTGTCTATACTGTAAAGCAATAATAAATGTAATAATATAGAAGTGAGTAAATTTTTATAAATTGCAAGTATAAATTTTTATTTTATCGATTAGTATACCGCTCCTAACATTTGACGCCCAGGGCAATATCATGCATGCCTAGATATTGAGGTTACATGAAAATAATGTCGCAAATTTATAATAACTTATTTTAAAGATGGCGTACCTTGCAAAATTAAACTGAAAAGTTACATATTTGGTTTACCAACATCAAATACCTCTTTTATAGTAGAGCTTTCACTACTTTCACGAAACATAATAACAAACAGATGCTCGAAAATTAAACAATGTTGCCAACAGTAAGAGATACATTCTGCCAAACGATTGTTTAAAAATCCTACTTTATTTATCATATCTTTTAAATAATTAAAATCGTACGTTTTAGGTATTTTTTTGTTTAATTCTTGCAATTTTTAACTCAATGATTTAATTTTATATCAGTATTGAGTACTTTGTTGTATTGGCAACACTGTGTGAGCTGGTGTGCTGGATTTGTAGTGACTTCATAACAAGAGTATGGTCAACATAATAGAGTGTTTTTTAAATAAAATATTATATTTATTAAGATAATGGTGAATATTGGAACTTTGACACACTTACAGTTTGCTACTAACCTAATGACTAAATAATTAAAAATTTACATAAATAAATATACATTTAAGTGTGCCACCATTGCTATCTCGAGAACTATAAGAGCTACAAGGTTGGTTAAATTACCATTCTACAAGACTATTGCAATGAGTAAATAAAATAATTTTTGGCTAGTGGTTCTCAAAATACGGGACACGACTTTCTTATTTCAAATGGGAACATATGCGTTTTCAGGTTATTCGATAGGGTATTTTTTTCTGAATTCAACGATATAAACATATCATATTCTAATATAACAAAATAACTGAGAAAAATGCATGTTAAATTTATATGAATTTTATTTGGTTGAAACAAAAGTGCTTTGGATAAAAAAATAATTGAAATTAAACAAATTAAACAATGGTGTAACTACAATAATATTAATATTAATAAATAACAATTTTTGTAATACAATATTTATTAATTTTAATATTATTGTAGTTACACCATTGTTTGATCTGTTTATTTTTCAATTATTTTCTATTCAAAGCACTCTTGTTTCAGCCAGATATAAATAAAATACATATAAATTTAACATGCATTTTTCTCGGTCGTTAAATTCAGAAAAAAATATATACCTATTAAAATGTTTATCATTTATAGTCACTACATATGACTATACTCATTTGGATTAAGGTACTTAACAATGACGCACCAAGCGGATCTTGCATGAACTACACTGACAGTTATTAAAAATGTGATAAACAACAGGTTGTTTCTTAGACTTTTTCACAAGACTTTGTTATTTATTTGTTTGCACAAATATTTAAAAACGAATTTTAGTTTAACAAGGTTTGATTTATTTAATATTTGTAGTAATAATTTATTGACGGCAAAAGTAAAGTTAGGTTAAGACAGACTTTCTTTAGAAATCAATTGTTTTCAGATTATTCTGCGATCAGGAATCCATCAAATAGAAGAAATTGTATGAAATGAAAACTCGTTCAAAAGTTGTAACTAATGATGGAAAAACCAGAAGATGAAATGAATGAAAATACTGTTGTGAAAGAAGAATTTATAACTGAAAAAGATAATAGAGACATTAAAATAGAGAATGAAGATTCACTTTCTCTTTCATCATGTATAGAAAATGAAGAAGAAATAGAAGAAAAACAAGTAAATAAAACAGAAACAGTTTTCATAAAACAGGAATTTGACACATTTGAAGATGATTCCAACGCCCAATTTCAACCAGAGTTTGTAAATTGTGGACCAGTTCCAAAAAATGACTCAAATATAGTTTTAAAATGTGAAAATAATGTAGAAAATAATAGTTTAGACGTTATAAGTTTATCTGAAAACACAAACCAAATAAACACTAGCAAAAATGAATTACAATCAATTACAAATAATACTGAACAACCTAAAATTAATAACATTTTGCAGTGTTACATTTGTAGCAAAGAATTTCTACACAAACGTTCATTAAAAATCCATTTAGCAACACACGCTGATATCAGAAAATACGAATGTCCAATTTGTAAAAAGAAATTCATACGAAAATTCTGTATGATTGAACACACCAAACTACACAGCGACACAAAAGATTTCACATGTAACATTTGTAACAAAAGTTTTAAACAAAAAAAATATTTAAAACAACACGATCGAGTACACTCAACGTCAGAAAGAGACACAAACAAAAATAGTGATAGCGAACGTAACAAAACTGCATTTCAGTGTTTAATTTGCAAATCTAGATTTACACGAAAGTACACTCTGGTGCAGCATGAAAAGATCCACGCTGGTGTGAAAGAGTTTGAATGTACAGTGTGTAAGAAAAAGTTTGCTCGGAAAGATAAATTGAAAAGACACGCGGTGATTCACAGCGGTGTTAAAGAGTACCAGTGTTCGATTTGTGATAATCGGTTTACACATAAAAGTCATGTGATACAACATGAGAAGGTTCACGCTGGTATTAAAAGCTATGAATGTAGTTTTTGTAAGAAAAAGTTTAATCATAAGACTAACTGGACGGAACATGAAAAAATTCATACGGCGACGAGGGATTTTGAATGTACTGTTTGTAATAAAAGGTTTATAAGAGAACGATCGTTGAAAAAACATGGAAAAAGTCATGTTTAATATTCATAATATTGTATAGTATTTAAATTTAATAAAATATATTATGATTTTATAATTCAAATGATAGTAAAATAAACCCGTAGTACTTATTTATTCAAAAATAGAATTTTTGAAAACATTTTTAACCCCCACACCCCTATAGAAATAACCAAAAATGAGGTTTTTTTTATAATTAACTGTATTTCTTTTTTCCTATGGGTACTAAGCTTATGAAAAAAATGCTACCATAAAATTTATGATCAATTCTTTCTGAAAAAAATTGTTTTTGATATTATTGAATTATTAGAAATTCTTAAAGTAGAAAAGCATTAATTTCACTATGGTGACGAAAAAAAATCTCAAAAATTTCTCTTTAAAAGAGCATTAATTGGTATCTTTTTCCGTTGATGCAATTAATCGTATAATTATAAACCGTATTTTGTGTTCTAAAACTGATTTCCGTACCATTTAAAAAATTTAAATCGCATTAAAATAATAATACCTTATTCTTTCTTTTTCCTACAACTGCATGATTTCTTTGTGATTACGTAACTATTATTGCCTTGGTTATGTATGGAAAGTAGATGAATGCAGACCAAGTGCGTTTCTGTAAGCACAGAAACACTAATGCGGAAAATGTTTCGTTACATAATCCAAAGCAAGTTGTTTTGAGAGTGATTTAAATTCATATTTTGACCACAGACGCTTATGGAAGAAGAAGATGCAATGAGCCAGCACTAGTAAATATGCAGTAGTATATTTGAACGTTTATAAACGTAACCTTAAATTGCAGTATATCTAATCTGTACACAATTAATAAAAAGAACCGAATAAAGCAACATATATCGATAAATGGTTTTATTTTAAGAGAAAGTGAAATACATAATATTGATTGTTTATGTATATTATTAACACAGTTGTTACAGTTGCTTATATTGACATAATGTGAAGTGGAAACTTTTGTACTGTCTAAACAAACATTGATTTCTTCCGTACAACAATTTCAAAGGTTTTAGAAGTATCAGCAGCAGGTTGATTGTCATTGTCGAAAATAGATCCAACATAGCATGATCCGGAGCTTCAATTATCTTTGGAGGTGTTTATGATAAAGATGAATCACTCACTGTACTATTCCAATCTAGACGATTTTGAAGAAATTATCTTAAAGTTAGCGAAATATTTTTAAATAACGTACAACAATCAACAAACAAACCATAACAACGCCGTAAAACATCGTTCTCGTGTAATATCATTAGAATTATAAATTGTGATAATATTTTAGTGATTTACTAAAATTGCACAGTTGTAGAAAAAATGTTGTTTATAACACGTGTTGAAAAAGGTTACGTGCTCGTGCAGATTTCCGCACTCGGCAAGCCTCGTGCGTTAAATTCTGCACTTGCACGTAACAAGCCTTTTTCGGCACTTGTTGTAAAAATAACTATTTTTAACATAGCACTTGTCAGAAAATTCAGATAAAATCTCAAATGTAGAATTTTTATGATTTTTTTCAATCAATTTCCATTCTTACATGGAACCAAAATCATAGTTTTGGAACACAAAATACGCTTATATCTCTGATGTAAAACATTATTTTTAACTAATTTTTTTACTAATAGGTATTATTCAAAACATATTTTATGTTTTTATCCTTCATTCTATGCTATGAAGACGGTTGCTATAGAAACAGTTACTGTGGAAACGGTTGCTATGGAAACAGTTACTATGGAAACGGTTGCTATAAAAATGATTGCTATGGAAACGGTTGCTAAGGAAACGGTTACTATGTAAATGGTTTCTATGGAAATGGTTGCTATGGTAATGGTTGATATGGAAACGGTTGCTAAGGAAACAGTTGCTATGGAAACGGTTGCAGATCTCGGTAATTGATATATTTATGCGCGTGAAGTGTTACTAGCCGTCAAATCACGGCCCCCAAAGATATTAGTTGTGGGAGAGCCACAAGAATAATTTTTAAATTGGTGAAAATGTTTTGTTGGCTGTGGGGATTGAACCAGGGTTCTTAGGATCCAGAGGCCGATTCGGATACCACTGAGCCATTACCCCATGTAATTTGTAGATTTGTGGTTAGATTCGTTGTTAGCGAGTAAACGTGAGTAATTTGAGATGTTTTATGCACATGTTATGTACGTTGAAGAAATAAGATGAATGATAAGTGAATAGGAATGATGTGATTGAAGGTTCGATTTGTGATAAATGATTTCGAGTGTAATAAATGAATGAGTGTATATGGAGTGATCTATGAATGTGGTTAAAGTGAGGGTGGTGTGTTTGGATGAGAATGTTTGACGAGGACTGATTATGGTTCAGGAGCACATTTACTTGTTTTTAATGACGTCATTCTTATGTTGGCTGGAATGGAATTATAATTAAAGTTAAAAACTATATTTATATAGAAGAAATTAATTTATTTAAAAAAAATGTAACTTTACGTATACATAGAAATATCAGTACTATAAATATACACGAAGAATACATACTATTTGTTCTAAAAAATTAAATAACATTAAAGCAAAAAATAACAAACAGTTGTTATTACATAAATTCAGATTTTCTTTACAATTAAATAGAAAAATAAAAATCTCATTTTTTATGGAATTTAATAAATAAAATAATACTTATTTCTCCGAAACTTTGCAAGAAATTGTCTGAAAAAAAAACCAAAATTAGTCAACAATTAAGACACATATACCGGGTGTCCACAAAAAGCGGGACCTCACTATTAACTTCTTTATTTATACAAATATCTAATTGAAAATTTATATGCATAAACTTAACATATGGGGCATTATTTTTTATGTATAAATGATAAACATATCACTTCCGGTTTAACCGCAAAGCGACATCAACTTACTTATTTTAAATAAAACGTCCTGTATATTTATACATTTTTTAATTCTAAATATTTGTCATTAATTAAAATAAAAAACTTACAAACAATATTTTAAAATTTTTATATAAAGTAACATAAGAAAAATAGTAACTTAATTCAAAAATATTTAATTTTAAATTATTAAAATTTACAAGAAATTGTTGCACAAATAAACAATTTCAACAAATACGGAAACTGTTAGTTTCAATTGTTTTAAATAAAACCACAACCAACTTTTGTTTTAAGTTGAAATTTGTTTGTATTATTTAAAATAAATAAATATATCATCACGCCTTCTACCCATTACTGGGTGTGGCACTCTGCTGAAGCAGATCTCGGTAAGTGATATATTTTGCGCGTGAAGTGCGGTTACCAGTCGTCAAATCACGGCCCCCAAACATGTTAGTGGTGGAGGAGCCACAGGGGTAGCTTTTTCAAATTATGAAAATTTGTCGCCTGTGGGAATCGAAACAGGGACATTAGGATCCACAGGCCGACTGAGCTAGCCATCCCATTATTGTATTATTTAAAAAAATATATATATATTTGTATTATTAGGAAGTTAATGTAGAATTAAAAAATTTAAAAATAGACAGAATGTTCCATTTAAAATAAGAAAGTTGATGTTGCTTCCGGTTAATCCGAAAATAATATGATTATCATTTACACATAAGAATGATACAGGGTGTAAAGTAAGAAATATTGATATTATCTCATCAAATAACTATTTATTATTAAAAAAAAAAAAAAAACGTTTTGAGCGTTCATAATTGCGAATATTTTGGCAACGTTAGATATTTTTTTATCGATAGTCTTTTTTTCACAGTGAAGGGGACGACATTTTTTTTGAAATGGCGTGCTATAATTTTCTCATCCAAAAGAGTAATTTTGTCTCTATACAAACATAACAAAAAATAATAATACAAAGTATTAGTCTTGACCAATTTCAAGTAGTTTATTTTATTGTCAACTGTAACATTTATTTCTGATTAAATTGTTAAATCCAGTCTCGTGTATAAAGTTCAATTACCTTTTCACAATTAACACACGGTCCACTGATGCATCCAAAATACACGTTGTTTGACTGGCTGGACAACCACTACAACACACAAATACACAACCAATTTTATAAACACAACATAATTAATAATACGTCAAGTTAAATTAAAACTGAAATAATATAAATAACTTTTATAAATATAAATAAATATATCATCACGCCTTCTACCCATTACTGGGTGTGGCACTCTGCCGAAGCAGATCTCAGTAAGTGATATATTTTGTGTGTGAAGTGCGGTAACCAGTCGTCAAATCACGGCCCCTCAAAGGTGTTAGTGGTGGAGGAGCCACAGGGGTAACTTTTTTGAAATTATGAAAATTGTTTGTCGCCTGTGGGAATCGAACCAGGGTTCTCAGAATCCACAGGCCGACTTCATACCACTGAGGTAGCCACCCCATTTATATATATATATATATATATATATTTAAAATTATTACTGGATAGTTCAGTGGTATCAAGTCGGCCTGTGGATCCTGAGAACCCTGGTTCGATTCCCACAGGCGACAAACAATTTTTACCAATTTAAAACTACCCCTGTGGCTCCTCCACCACTAACACCTTTGAGGGGCCGTGATTTGACGACTGGTAATCGCACTTCACGCGCAAAATATATCACTTACCGAGATCTGCTTCAGCAGAGTGCCACACCCAAGGCGTATTCCATTTGTCATTTGGATCAGATCTAACTTACATTTACTGAACCAGATCAGCTATTTATTTCGTTGGATTACTTCCCTTTGAAGTAATTCACCCCAATATGTGCATTATTTTGCTTAATTCAGTTTATTTAGTCATATATCGAATTTATCTGAACTGATTTAAATGAACTAAATGGCAAATGGAATACAGCTCCAGTAATGGGTAAAAGGCGTGATGATATATTTATATTTATTTAATAAAACAATATTTGTTAGTGAGTGTTGTATTGACCTGATAGAGACAGTCCTCGTGGAAGTATTTCCTGCACGACCCGTTCTCGCATTGAACACTTGGAACATCTTCACCCAGATGATAACACAAGCAAATACAACATTCTAACTCGCTGTCATATTCTTGTGTCGTTGATAAAGTCTCTGTTACAGGTTTCACCGGGAAAAATGGTAAATCTGTCAACAACATACACAACACTATCACTACGACTTGTTAATAATTTTGTAATACGACTTCCAAAATGGTGTTTGTTTGGTAATTTAACCAATCTTGTAGCTCTTATAGTTCTCGAGATAGCAATGATGCCACAACTTAAATAGAAATCAAACAAAAGACAGAAATAAAAGCAGATTTGTAATCTAGTCAGTGTTGTAAACAAATTATGCATATTTTGTTTTGACAAAATAATGACAGCTGTCAAACCAGGGTTGCCAGTTGCAAAGTTGCTATTTTCGGTAGATTAGGGCCGTATTTATTTGGGATTTTTAAAGTAACCTGCAGGTTACTTGGCACACTTTAAGTAACCTGGAACTAACCTTAAACTGCGCCTACTGCCCCAGCTATTTTAGCGGCTTGGTAGATTCAACCCGTTTACTATCTCTATCTAATCAACTTGTGTTCCTTGTTATTCGTAGCGGCATCGCGATTTCTAATAGTATAGAGAGGTTAGGAGTTATTTTTATCAAAAACCTAAGTCATTTTATAATAATATTTTGAACAAATATACTAAACTATTATTTATGCAGATGATGGAAGAGCAATATGCATTATGTGCTTCTTGCAATATAAGTCACAGAGGATAATATTACGACACATTATTACGACTCCGAAATTCATTATTTTGATAGTGCTGATGACAAAATTATAAAAAAAAACAGACCCTGACGTTATTTGCTTTTTGACTACATATAAAAAATATAAAGATGACTTAAAACATCCAATTAAAAGCGCAATTTAACACACAAACAAAACTAAGCAGATGTCGCTTCGAACATGCATTCAGATTTTAAATTTACCGCTAATATTTACAACTGACACTTGAGATGCATCATTTATTTGGAAGTAACACGAGTTAGTTCTAGGTCAGTTCAGGGTTGGATCAAAATTTCCCAAACAAATACGGCCTAGATTGGAAAAATTCGGTAGAATTTGTTCAGTTGAATTTTCGGTAGATTGCGGTAAAATAAATAACTTAATCTTATAAAATCGGTAGACCTGGCAACACTGTGTCAAACTAATATTTTTCAATGTAAATCGGTCTTATACTTACAGAACTCCTAAAAAATTAATCAAAATATCATACGATGTAAATCTTACCTAATACTTTCAAAATATTCTGCAAAATATCGCAATCTGTGTCCCAGTTGGACAAATTTTCCGAAAAATTGTCTTTGTATTGTTGGATGACATTAGATGGACCAAAAAACTTAAATTCTGGAATTTCTAACATTTTCCATGGATTGAATATCACTTTTATTGAAACGTTGTTGTCTATAACACAATATATTTCAGAAAAACTTTGAAGTTTCGAATTTACGAATTTTCAAATTTTTCAACGCTTCGAATTCTCGATTTTTTTGTCTCTGAATTAACACCATCTGTCATCTCCAAACACGCTCACGCATAATTCGCGAAAAGTCAGCCACGAATTAAATAATAAACTCGGCAAAGCATCCTGCTAAAACTCTGCAAGTTTAGGCATCTTAATTAAGCCATCTACTCTTTTACCGCCCATCTAAATGCTACGGACTTTTAGTAAAACGTTTTAAAATGAGTATATAAAGGATACAAGAACGTCTTAATTAAAACGTTTTTGACAGTGTAGCGAAATTTTAAGTCTAAATTGAATTAATTTGGCAAATAATAATAATTAATAATAATTACTTGTGAATTAATACAAAACTCTGCAAATGTGTTTATTCTGAAAATAATTCATATCAACATGCCGTGTTCACTTTAGCATCCAGATTCACAATTAGAATAATTCGAAAATTCGGAATATTCAAAAATTCGAATCTAAATTTGAAAGTTCAATAAATCCGAACATTTGAAGTCTGGAATATTCGAAAAAACAACAACCTTAGTAACAACAAAACATGAATAAAAGATTATCGGCTGTATCATGTAACATATCTTTAATAATAAGCGATGTCGATAAATTTTGCAAGCTTTGGCATTACCGGTTTTGTCTTGACGTTTGTCAAATTTGTATTTATATGAATAAAAATTTGACAAACAACAAAACGAAACCGATGATGCCAAAGCTAAAAAAAGTTATCGATGACGCTTATTATTAACGATGTGTTACATGATACAGCCGTATAAACTACAAAATTGGCAACTTGTTGTTATTGTTATTTTTTATAAAGAATGTAAAACAAACTTACCACCAATAACAATCGTCCTATAGTTATGTTGAAAAGTAGGTTTAGGTGGCGCGATGATCCAACAAAGAGAATCAACTCTTTGCATCGCATCATGAAACGCTCCTAAATTTTTCACATAATTTAAAAACTGTTTGTGTAACAAATACAAAGTGCACTGTTTGTGAAAAAGTGTCACATCTTTCGAAACCGGAAAATTGTGTCTTATCACCTCGTACATTTGGGAATATTCATCATAAAAGTTTAGTTTAATCACCATTTCATTATCAACGCCAAATTCATCGGTGTGAATAACAGTTAAAGTTTCATTTTTGCCATCAAAAATAAACTTTTCTGCGCGATTTAGTACTTTTAAATCTCGGAACTCGTGGTAAAATTTACAGAAAAACTTTCGGTTGAAAATTCGCGGTTTTGGAGCACTAACAATAACCTGAGAAAATATTTTTAAGAATTCTAAGAAATTGATTGTGTCTGATTTTGAAATTAATGACTGGTAAGTACTCTCGCTTATATCTATTCCTGTTTCAAATGTGATCCCTAAGGAATCAGGATAATTTGGAACGTTAAAAGATGCAAAAACATTTTCATTCTGCAAGAAAATCATTAAAAAGTTGTTGTACTTAACCTAAAAATATGACAGCTACCTGTTGTGTTTTAAAAACTCCTACAAATCTTGTTTCGTTTGGCTTATAACGCATCACTGTTGGATATAATAACTTCAATTCTAATTCCATTGGTAACATTTTGTAATTACAAATACACTTTGACAGAAAAACTCACAAATTTGACGTTTGTTTTGAGTTAATTTTGTTGATAAATTAGTTTTCTAGTACCAAACAGAGGTTGCCATCTAGGGAGTGTAAAAACAACAAAGTTTGACATTCATAAAAAATAGAACAAAGTAAAAATTATTTATTAACAGATTATCTAATTTATTATCACTTTAAATAGAACTGGACAAATTAAAGTAAAACCGTGGCTGAAATGGGTTTTAATCCACCCGTTCAGATATATAACGAATGGCGTAGCTTTATTTTGGCGCGAAAGTGAAATATACAATCTCAGTGAAAACACTTGAACGATATGTGCATTTATGCAAATTTATTAATAATATATTTATTTATTATTAATCCATCGTAATTAATAATATTCTTTTGACATGCTATTTTTGTAAATGAAAATAATTAGACATTTTATTATGTCATAAATTAAAATTATCCGCCATTTTTTACCTACAACGTTTAACATTGAATGTACCGACGATCTCTGTAGACACTCCTCTCAAAATTTTAAATTGCTTTGCCCACTCCACCAACTCTTTCAAAGAATAACTTCGCTAATTAGTTTGATACTAATGGCAGCCTGCCATCTAGTGAGCACCAAGTAACTACTTTAATTAATATTTCAAATTTACAGACGTTTTTATTAATTTGTTATGGAAAAAAACGAACAAAATTAAATTAAATTTTGTGATTATGTGTAATTAAAACAATTCAATGGTATTAGAATAATTACAACATTGTTTCCACAACTCAAGACTGTTTGAAAATGGCGCCTGAAAACATGAAGATGGCATCTCAATCGCACATTACAAATTAATTTTTTTCGCTGAACAGCAACAAATAATATTTATAATAAATAACAAGGATTATAAAATGAAGTAAATAAAAGAAATACATGGAAAAATTAAAACGTAGAAAACAAAATGGCTGCTCAAAATGACAGCAGGTGACATTGAACCCAGGAAAGCTGTATAAATTGTTGTCATTTTCTTTGAAGCTTGCTTTCATTCCATGACATCCTGTACTAATTATTACAACGATATTTAGTATTTTAAACTATCATTTATAAGTTTTTAAATAATGTAGACCATACTTGTATTATACAGTCTCCTTGTAAAGATAGTGCAGCGCTCTAGCGGATTCTTTACGAACTATTCTGACACTTGTCAACAGTTGCGAATGCGGATTGCGGTAAACAATAATTAGTGGTTTGTTATAACTTACTCCTAATTAAACGTTATATTTTATCCATATTTGTTACAATATTCAAGAATATTTGGAATACACAGCTTGCTTATAACAAGGTATGGTTTATTAAATATTTGTTAGTTGTAGTATAAACTTAACCTCGATGACACAACAAGACTGCTTGACAAATTCATTTCGTCGGTTGTTAATTGCAAAAGTAGAATCACTTTTATGAAATAACTAGTGTTGTAATGGTAATGAAGACAGTAAAGTTGTTGATAGTGTTTCATCAAACGGCACTCAATTGTTTCCTGTTCGTAATAACTTACTGGTAGTTACTATGGTTATATTACATAAATTGCATATACATGGTTGCATTTTTGTAACAATTGGCAACGTTTACATTAGTTATTATTTTTATTGTTATTTAGAGTGTGCTGGAATCACTCTTATTTAAAGTTATTTTGTATATCAAAGGAAGGAAGTAACACCTTTCTTTCTGAAGGTGCTGTTTCATTTCCTGAGGGGTATAAAAACCTGAGGAAAGATGAACACTTTCTTCTCGAGGTATACATTATTATAATTATTAGGAAACTGATTTTAATTTAAGTTATGAGTCAATTTTGAATCCAGTTTGTTCAAAAATTAACTAAATAAATATAAAAATATTGTATTCTCTACAACTTTAATTTAAAATATCAGCTTTCGCTTTTTGCATTTCTTACAGCCAAACGGTTTGAAAAATTGGTGTGATTTTTTTTATGGGAGGTAAAGAGTTTTCTAGACTATTGCTTTTTAGGGTTTTGAAATTTTAAAGAAGTACAGTCACAGTGAAATTAAATTAAAACTGTTTAAATTATCAAAGATAGAAAAATGTATTTAAAATCGATACTTTTAAGATCAATAACGTTGGTATTTGTCACTTCTGATACTTTTTATATAAATATCATAATTTTTAAACAAATTTGAGGAATTTTGCAAATTGATTTAAGACAAAATGTCAGTTTGACAAGAACAAAATTATATTTATATTATTTTGAGGGGTAGAATTGAATTGTGGCCGACTGATTGTCAGATGTTTATCAGTTAACAAGTATATAGTAAAAAATATATATCATCACGTCTTCTGCCTATTACTGGGTGTGGCACTCTGCCCCTCGGTGATATATTTGTGTGTGTGAAGTGCGGTTACCAGCCATTAAATCATGGCCTCCAAAGGTGTTAGTGGAGGGGGAAAATTGTTTGTCGGCTGTGGGAATCGAACCGAGGTTCTCAAATAACAGTTCATAAAAATTTTACTACTACCTGTACTGTCTAGGATATTATTATCATTGGTCCATTCCACATACTTTTAAAAAATTTTCGAAATGTCAAATTAGTTCGGTATTGTTGGCGCTGTAAAACTAATAATCAAATTAAAATATGTCAAATAAAATATAATATATGGGGTGGCTAGCTCAGTGGTATGAAGTCAGCCTGTGGATCCTGAGAACCCTGGTTCGATTCCCACAGGCGACAAACAATTTTCATAATTTCAAAAACTACCCCTGTGGTCCTCCACCACTAACATCTTTGGAGGCCGTGATTTGACGACTGATAACCGTACTTCACGTGCAAAATATATCACTTACCGAGACCTGCTTCGGCAGAGTGCCACACCCAGTAATGGGTAGAAGGCGTGATGATATATATATTTTTTTTTAATAAAATATAATTGAAATTCGAATACCTGGCATTATCAAACTTTATTTTACCTTTATTTTTAAAAATGGTTATTTACAATATCAACCAAATTGGAAATCGTTAATCTAAAAAAATAATCAAGAGATGTCATATTAACAATGATATCGCTTGTCAACTAAATAGGGTAGCCAACTCAAATTTTTTTGCCAATCAATTTTAGTCATCCAGTATATTATTATACGAATTTTAGAAGGTGCTGCAAAGAAACGACTGTGAGTATGTCATATAAAACGACTAAAATATATATCTCTTTTACTTTGTCATTTATGTCATCGAAATTTTACAATTTCTATTGTAAAAAATACTGAACTATAATCTAGGGATTTGTGACATGTGGTAACGCTATCAAATAAATTTTGACGTTTCTCAACTGTAAATTCAGAAAAATAAATTGAAATTTTATGGTATGAAAAATCTATGCACCTCACATGTGTATAGATAGTAATTTAGTAATTTTCGTGCAAATGATGTAGTTGTAATATAAAATCAGAAAATTAAGATGTTGATATTTTGATGATGTCTTAGGTTATAGTTTACCAAATTGTAATATTGTTTTAAATTTAGCTTCTTATTATGTTTTTCTAATGAATAATATTTATTTGACGTTGAAAATTCTATCATTACAATAAAACAACATTTTAAAATATTTGAGGTTATCATTTTGAAATGACATTTAACGTTTGGTTGCGTAGCAAGCCAATCTTACAAAATAAAAAGTTACCAAAAAAACAATTTCACAATAGATTCTAGAGATCGACAAATCAAAGTGAAACCGTGGTTGGAATGCGAATGGTGTGGCTCTATTGTTTTGAATGTACCTTTTTATTGTGTTTTCTTAATAATAATATTTATCTGATGTTGAAAATTCTTTCAAATTACAATAAAATATTTGAGGTTATCATTTTGAAATGACATAATGTTTGGTTGCGTAGTAGTGCCAATCTTACAAAATAAAAAGTTACCAAAAAACAGTTTAACAATAGCTTCTAGAGATCGACAAATCAAAGTGAAACCGTGGTTGGATTGCAAATGTCGTGGTTCTACGAAAATGAAATGTACAGTTTCAGTGAAAATAATTATTATTCTTTTGAGAAGCTATTTTTATAAATAGAACTAATTCAAATAAACCGCCACTTTTGACACTTCTCTCAGGGTTTTCTTTAGTTTGTCGAGTTCTGTTATCAATTTGTTTTCAGTATAACAATAAACCGATTGTAAACGCAAAATATAAAATATATATTTTATTTTCAGATCTATAAATGAAATTGCATGAAATGAACGAGGCGGAGCAAAGTAACACACAAATCAACGACCCACTTATGTTGAACAATGAAGACAAAACACAAGAAACTTACCAGCCGGAGAAGATTTTCATAAAAGAAGAACGTATTTCATCTGACGATGAAAGTGAAAACAATTATTATCCAGAATTCGTTCAGTGTGAATTGGCACCAAGTGATTCTGAAGTATCGGTTTTAAACTTTGAAGATACACTCGAAGACACAAATCAAGTGTTAAATCTATCAACAAAGAATTACGATAAGATCGAAGTTGATGATGGGAAAGTTCAAACGAAACCTAAAAAGAAAAGAATTTATAAGAAACGTCCACCAAGACGTTCCGAACATATAATTCAATGTGACATTTGTAAGAAAGAATTCTTACACAAACATTCGCTGAGCACACATTTAGCAGCGCACGCGGACATCAGAAACTATGAGTGTCCAATTTGTAAAAAGAAGTTTGTGCGAAAAGATTACATGATTCAACACACAAAACTACATAGTATTGGAACAAGAAATTTCGAATGTAAGATTTGTAAAAAATCTTATAAACAAAAAAAGTACCTAAAAGAACATGAAAAACTTCACATCGACTCTGAATACTACAGCTGCTCGGTTTGTACGAAGAAATTCTCACGGAAAGATTTCCTAGAACGTCACGAAAAGATTCACACAACATCCGAATATTACGAGTGTTCTATTTGTAATATAAAATTTGGACGCAGGCGAAGCAAGTTTTTAATGCATTCGAAAATTCACACAGGTGTTAAGGACTTTGAGTGTACAGTCTGTGGCAAGAAATTTGCAAGGAAGGATAAATTAAAGAGGCATGAAAAAATTCATATTCGTAAAGTTCATTTAAACCCACAACCAATTATAAAAGAAGAGTTAGTGACAGAGGATGATGATGAGCAAGTTGTTGAAACTACAGAAGAAAATCAAGCATGTTTAGAATAAGACTGTACTAAAATTCATTATTTATCTCACTTTAATTAATATTGAATTAGGTTAATAATTATGGAGATAATATTTTTAGTTATTTAATTATTTAATATATGTATTGCATTTACCATAAAATAAACTAGAAAATTAAATACAATAATTTAGTTGTTAAGTTCTCTTAATTATATATAATTGTCGTAGAATTTTCTGCTTGTGTGCTAATAAAAAAATATTCTTAAGGCTGTTGTACTTTCATCACCCTAAATACCAAATCCTAAATTTGTGTGCCCTAAATGACATCATAATTTAGGGTTTTAGCAATAGACCATATTACTTTCTATAGCGCCTCTGCCGGAAAATTTATGAAATGAAAAAAGCGTGCCAGGGTGACAAACTTTTTTTCTATTTTTCCCAATTATGTTAGCAATACTAATGCTTGTGACGCCATGTGACTGGAACGGTGATGCATATGCGCATGTGAGCATAAATTGTGACAGTTTTATTGTCGCCAGTTTGAAGTTGACATGAAATCTTTAATTTGAAATGTTGCTCTGTTTACTATTCTTGGGAAAGAAATGAAAAAATATTCTCTTATTAATTAATGAATTCAAATTACAATCACAACAAAACGTAAGTTTGAAGTTATCGGCCAGTCAGTGACAGATGACAGAAGAGCAAATTGGCGCTTAAAATTTTCAAATTTTAATATTTATTTTAATATTAATGTATTGATTATTTATATATTATAAAGGCAGAATCCGATAGTAAGAAATGAAATATAACTTGTATAAAAAAATTATCATTCATTTACGTTTAGATAAAATGATATTTTACTTTAAAAATACAATTTTTTCCATAAGAATACATAGGATGCGGGCACCCACGTGATAATGAACAACTGTTTCGGGAAAATTCACTGCGCCACCTACAAAATGAACTATTTTTTGGGACGAGATTTGAAAAGAACCAATAGGATGCGGGCACTCACGTGACAGCTGTCACAGTGTCACGTGAGTGCTCGCATCCAATTGGTTCTTTTCAAATTTCGTCCCAAAAAATAGTTCATTTTGTAGGTGGCGCAGTGAATTTTCCCGAAACAGCTGTTCATTATCACGTGGGTGCCCGCATCCTATTGGTTTCATTTTAGCTGTACTTCCTAGCATATGATTGGTGCATTATGAGCATGCGTATTGAGATAGTAATATGGTCTATTAGATTTTAGGATTTGTAAGAGCACACTACGCCTTGAAGTTGGTAAGCACTAGAAACCATAGAAACCGTTACCATAGAAACGGTTACTATAGCAAGCGTTTCCATAGCAACCGTGGGTGTGGCACTCTGCCGAAGCAGATCTCGGTAAGTGATAGATTTTGCGCGTGAAGTGCGGTTACCAGTCGTCAAATCACGGCCCCCAAAGATGTTAGAGGTAGTTTTTTTTGAACTTATGAAAATTGTTTGTCGCCTGTGGGAATCGAATCACGGTTCTCAGGATCTACAGGCCGACTTCATACCACTGAGCTAGCCACCCCATTTATTTATTTATTTAAATTTTATAAAAATATTTATTGATTGACAATAATGTTACTCGAATGAATTAATTATAATTAATATAAAATTGAATAACAATAATAAAATACACAAGTTTATGTGTATGATTGTATAAAAACACTGGATAGCATGCAAAGCATGTTGACGACAGACAAAACTAGCGCTATATTTAATATAATCAGTAATAATAATATATACAAATACCCAAAAATATTATATAACAGATATTATTATTATTTTTATTGAATATATAGGTTTTAATTTATAGTTCTTTGTAAATACAAGAGATTACGAAAATACTAATTTAATATGAAAATATAGCTTAGCAATAACAAACATTAAAACTAATTTATATGACTTCTATTCGTCAAACATTTTCAACCCTACACATCACCCTTGCTTCATAGTTCCTTCGATTTTTTTTTTCATTTTTAACAAATTACCTTCTTAATTGTCACAGATTTTGCAGGCATTTTCATTAAAAATTGCTAAGAATTCCTTCATTTTTAGAGATTTGATGAATTTTTGAAAATTTCGAGTTTTAAATTTCCATGGTTTTCAAATAGTTTTTCCAGCCATTTTAAATGAAAGTTGCTAAATATTCCTAAATTTTGATAAATCACCACTCGCGCATCATTCCCCTAAACACCGGTGCAACAGCAACGACACAGACGTGCCAGGGCATCACGCTGCCACGGGCGGTAACAGTTTCGAGCATTTATTCACGCTGGAGGCGGAGACGGCGACTACTACTCCAGCACCACCTGGTGGTGTCGAGAGATGCGGTGGCGCCAAGACTACTGCTGTGCCTCGCTCAGAGTGCTGCTTCGAGAACTGATGGCGAGGTGTCTCGTCAGACCGCTCATTGATGTTGTTGATCCAGATGCCATCAATCAACCGATCCTTTGGCTCTTCAGTACAATATGTTTTTAAAGTGTGGGAAGTTCTAGTCAAAACATATACTGTTAAGCCCGTCTGACACAATCAATTTTTATGTACATTTTCAATGTCAATTTTTTAATTTGTAAAAATTGAACGTATCTCACATGCTCGACATGTCAATGTTTTCTTTAATTTTAATGTTAATGAAAAAATAGAACCGGTACTATCTTCTTCAATGTTTCCTTCAATTAAATTAGTGTAAATTTTTGTTGAACTATAGACGTTGAATTAAAAAAATTTCTAAATCGAAGAAGCAAATTAAGAACATAGGCCGTATTTGTTTGGGAAATTTTGATCCAACCCTGAACTGACCTAGAACTAACTCGTGTTACTTCCAAATAAATGATGCATCTCAAGTGTCAGTTGTAAATACTGGCGGTAAATTTAAAATCTGAATGCATGTTCGAAGCGACATCTGCATAGTTTTGTTTGTGTGTTAAATTGCGCTTTTAATTGGATGTTTTGAGTCATCTTTATATTTTTTATATGTAGTCAAAAAGCAAATAACGTCAGGGTCTGTTTTTTTTATATAATTTTGTCATCAGCACTATCAAAATAATGAATTTCGGAGTCGTAATAATGTGTCGTAATATTATCCTCTGTGACTTATATTGCAAGAAGCACATAATGCATATTGCTCTTCCATCATCTGCATAAATAATAGTTTAGTATATTTTTTCAAAATATTATTATAAAATTACTTAGGTTTTTGATAAAAATAACTCCTAACCTCTCTATACTATTACAAATCGCGATGCCGCCACGAATAACAAGGAACACAAGTTGATTAGAAAGAGATAGTAATCGGGTTGAATCTACCAACCCGCTAAAATAGCTGGGGCAGTAGGCTCAGTTTAAGGTTAGTTCCAGGTTACTTAAAGTGTGCCAAGTAACCTGCAGGTTACTTTCAAAATCCCAAATAAATACGGCCAACTGTTTCCCATTTAAAATAAGGAAGTTGCGCCCCGTATTTTGAGAACTTCTGGTTAAAAAAAGTTTGTTAATAGTTTTGAAATAGACTTAAAAAATAGCATTTGTTTGGTAATTTAACAAACCTTGTTACTCTTCTAGTTCTCGAGATAGCAATGGTGGCAGAACTAAATTGAACACCCTGTATATCTGGGATATTATCATGTTTAATAAATTTATAAATTAAAATATAAATCCTGGTAGATGTGGCGTGCCGCTGCCGCCACCGCGCAGTGATACCAACACCGACATATAGACTGTTGAACCGCCACCGTTCACTTTCATTCTTCACCTGAAAAAGAAAAGAAAAAACAGCTTACATGTTTATACTATTCAGAGTCACATGATCATAACACACGTACCTGTTTTTAAATTCGTTGTTAAGTCATCGTATACACAACCACTTCTGGTAAATTTTTTTTTAAAAACATTTGTTGTCTGTGTTCTCTAAGTACGCTGCTAATTTTGTTAATCCTTTTTCATTCGCGTAGTTAATATCCTTAACATCGCACAGTGCACCATGCTCTATTAAACACTTCATAGTTTTAATACCCCGCGTCTCATCTGCTTCCTGTTCATGCACTCCAAAAATCACGTAAAACACAGCTGCGTGTCCAAATTTATTTGGAATATTAACATCGAAACTGAACTCATGGATAAGACAATTGATGATGTCGATGCGCTGCTTGAATGACGCCGCATGGAGTAGTGTCTGGCCTTTTTCTGTCACAATATTAGTGCGCGCACCACATTCCATCACCAACCACCGCAGCATATCACATGCGCATTCTTGTCCCTCTACGTTAAGATTTAAGATAAAACAATGTAGAACCGATAAACCACCCCTTGCAGTAGCATTAACATCAGCTCCGCGGGATATTAACATTTGCATAACGGATTTATTACACTTGGTGGCTGCTACATGCAGCGCAGTGTAATTACCATCCTCGCGATTGTTAACGTCGGCACCGCGCTCAAACAGCAGCTCCACCATGTCATCGTAGTCCTCACACATAGCTGCTTCATGCAATAAACAATATTCATTGATCTTGTCGGCAGCGTCTTCCCCAAATTTATCCAATTCCTCGCTTAGATCTGACGTTCTCCTCGTTGACACAAGTGCTCTTAACTTTTCAGCGTGTGTTGGTATCTATAAACAAATAGTAATTAACTATTATTTGATCGTTATACTTATCACAGAATAAATAATTAATAATAATATTTATTCTCTGCTTATTTAAAATAATGGGGAATTCAAGTGGTAGAGGTTTTTAATATATATTTATTAATAAATAAGTTCTTGACCGTACATCATATTTAATACAATATAAAATCATACCATAAATGATATCTTTATTGTTGAAATATGAAAGTTAAAGTTGAATAATTTAAAACGCTCATTGCAATTACGTAGTTGCATTAAGCCAATCACAGAGCTTTGTCTGAAACGTTTGTCGGTGCTCAATTTTACTGAGAGGAAGAAGAAATAAGCATTCAGCATTCTATGATTCTACCAACTAGACTAGACGAATTATGTCGTATTCAAGACAATGCAAACGCCGTTGTTATCCGTCTAGTTATGTTTTGTCTGAGGATTCTACTGACAACAAGTTACGTATTATTTATCTCTGTCTTATCTGTCTCTCTTTAAGCTAAGATGCAACTACGTCACATTCGTTTGTTTCGAAAGTTTAAATATTTTTATCATGCTTAATACAAGTTTAAAAAAAAAATAAAAATTTTGGGTATAATAATTTTATTACGTAAATTAATATATAAAAAATTCAAAAAAACTCTTGAAAGGCCCATTCTACTATTTCACAAATTATTCATATATTAAAAATTAGTAGGCATTTTCATTAAAAATAAAGTAAAATTGAAATATAATTTTTCAATTTGTTTGTTAAAAAATCAAACGATTTTTAATATTTAAGTATTATTAATTAATATTACTCACTTGTATATCTGTATATTTTGCTAATGTTGAAGGATTTTCTAAATGTGTGGCTAAATATTCGTAAAATACTGCGCGTGCATATTCTGCTGGTGACTTAGAGTTCTCATCCAAATGATTGGTGTGTGCGCCGTGCTTTATCAAACACGCTGCCGTCCGCAGCCTCCTTTCCTTACCACCCATCTCTGCCATACAAACATAATATAGAGGTGTTCTTTTATAAATATCTTCGGCATTGACATTCTGAGAGAACTCGTCAACGAGAAAGGGAATTAGATCTGCACTGTGCCACAAGGCCGCCGTATGTAGCAGTGTCTTCTGCTTCTTCGGATCAGCTTCCGTACTTGCACCATGCTGCCGTAGGCGTCGCAATACCTCACACACCTCATCTGATCGACCGGCGAACTCTGGCTGACTAGATATTATTATAATTCTGGTCAACACTGAGTCACCATCATTATCAACAACATTAACGTCAGCGTTATATTCTATCAGTAGTTCCACAGCATTTAGATCTAACAATTCGGCTGTAACGTTAAGAGCGGTTCGCCCATCATCATCCGTTCGCTGGTTTACGTTGGGTTTGAGTTTCAGGAGAAACTCAAGTACTCCATGCTGTTTATAATACGCCGCATGGTGCAATAATTCATGTTTATCGATAATTCCAATAGCTCGGCTGTTCATTTCATCAAAAATTTCTTTTAAATACATTTCACTTCCCGTAGAAACAAGATTATATAAAAATAATCCATCTGTAATAATATTTGATTTATATTCTGAATAAAAGTTTGAAAATGTAGATAAATGTTTATCAGCATGCTGTAAAATTGAATTTCGATGTCGTTTAGAATTATTGTTATCTAGTAATAGAATCTCTAGACAGGATTTATAATAATGATTCAAATCTCCAACATCTTTCTGTAGAAAAATAATTGTGATTTGAACCAAACGATGTATTGTAATTTTTTCATTTTCATTACAAATGAAGGAATAATCACTAAGAAGTAAACATGCCCTGTCCAAATTATTAGAATCTTTTAAGAAGTCTTCTAAACATGACATCTCTAATAAATCTGAATGAAGAATTTCATCAGAATACAAATACGAACATGTATATAAAACTTTAAGCGCCAAATTTGAGATGTCATCATTAATGTCTTTAATTTTGTTAAATGATAATTCAACAGCTTTGGAGATTGTATTATCATAACGATTTGAATCCAACACAGAACGGCTCATTATCTTTTCGAATGATTTCTCAACATGTTGTACAAATTCATAGAGATTGAACTTATTGTTTAAAGCACGTATTTCCTGTCGCACGTAAGCAGCGGTCACCTGCAAGGCCAACGGCACACAACTCACACTGTTGGCAAGCTCTTCGTAAAGCTCTCTGTCTTTGTCTTCGAAGCGCTCACCAAGCACCTGACGCAATACGTCCACCGCGTCCTCCACTGACAGCGGGTGCAGTTTCACGGGCGGCACGTCGTCTCCCCAGTCCTCCAAGTGTGATGTGATCAAACAACGAAATATTCCCTCAGTAGGCATGAAATCTGAGAGTTGTTCCCTACCCACTGCATTATCAAACACAATAAAGTAAGAACTTGCTTCAAAATGTTGGTAGATGCGTTTTGCTAAAAATTTAACATTATCCATTTTTTCCAACTGCAACCACGTAGCCAGGTCTCGGAATGATTGTTGTAACTTGTCTGTAGTTTCCGCCTCCATCCACAGAATGTGTGTAGATGCATTGCGTTGTTTGTACTGCTGTACGAACTTCCTTGCTAGTTCCGTTTTACCGTAACCGCCGCAACCGCATATAACGACCATTTTTGTATTTTCTTCAGACAGTAAATCGTGGATTTTCTGCAAATCATGTTCGCGTCCTACGAATGACGCGGTTGGTTCAGTAAAATTAAACTTAACCGGTTGTTTAATGTTTCGTTCAGCAGAAGAAGATTGTTTTTCATGATATATATGAATGTCACCTGTGTGGGTTACGTTTCCGCTGGCATTTTGAATTCCAATAATGGAGTGTTCAGCTTTCAGTATGTTTTGCATTCTGAATAACTAAAATAAAACAGAAACATAAATAGATAATACACTTTTAAAATAATTTAACAAAGATAGCTAATCACTAAATAGATAACAAATATTAATTTTTATTGCTTTTTATTAAATAATGTTATTCAATTTTGCCTTATAAACTCATATTTAATTGCTTGGATACAGACCATTAATAATTAATTAATTAATTAATAATAATATAATAATATTAATAATAATAATAATAATTAATTAATAAATGAGCATGCAATATGGATTATGCGAATTATGAATCATTATGCGATCAAAAATAAGGAAAAAAAGTTAATCCGCGTACAGTAGTATGTTCCCTACATTTCACAAAAAAATGATTACATTATTATTTCAACTTTTTCACTAGTAAAAGTATTTTATTTCAGGAATATTTACGTTACCAGAGATTCGTCTTAGGATCAAAAATAATATATTTACTACAACTGTCATGGTGATAAATAATAATAATAATAATAAACCTTTATTAGTCCATACGAAAACTGGCATTTTTAGTCCCAATGAAACAAATAACTATTTTTTTATGGTAAGCAGTTAATCAAGTAATATGTAAATAGAAGTGTTGCCAAATAAATATTTTCGCTGTACATTTCAAACGAAATGCAATACCAACTAATTTGATAAATAAATTCAAAATAGTGACACAATTTTGAGAATGAAAAAAATCCATTGATATACAAAATTTCGGACAAAGTGTACACTAAAACACTACTCATAATAATGTCGAAATAGAGAAAAGTCACGATACAAATACAGTAGAAGAGACAGAAACAGTCGATACTATAATAAATTTATTAAATAATCAACCGAAAACGTTTGGAAATTCTGAAGTAAATATTTAATGTAATAAGTGAAAATCTAAGGCTAAGATATAACTAAAAATAAATTAAACCCCTAAGCCTTAATAAATATAAAGATAAATCTAAATACGTATTTCGAGAACTAAGTTCTCATCATCAGCACACGAAACAAGGGGAAAACCCAAGATTACACGACTTGTGAACCAAGCTAGTGGTCAAGGTTGAATCCGAAATACGTATTTAGATTTATCTTTATATTTATTAAGGCTTAGGGGTTTAATTTATTCTTAGTTAAATATTTAATAAACACAAAAAAGAGCACTTAACCATTTCAGGCTTAGAAAATGTTGTTATTTTAATTTTTATTCTAAATTCAATAGATTTAATATATATGGTGACAATCGTGTAAATAAATTAAATATAAAAGAAAGAGAGTTATTTAATGTTTTATAATATTAAAGTGCGATTTAATTTTTGTAGTTTTAAAACGTCAAAAATCTATCACAGTAATTCGCGGGAGTGTTCTAAATGACGCAGCCATCTTCATTTTATTTGCCTATGATAAAAAATAAATGAAACAGCAGATATGAAGAAGAAAATGGTTTTCTGGCATGTACAATTTATTTGAATTAATTTCGTATTTGAAATATAATTATGTTGTGTACTTACTTGTAGTTATCAAAGGTAAAGATGTCGAATGAATTGTAACACTTTAAATGAATATTATTTCACTTATTGCTTGTAAATGTTGTCGCAGTAGTGTAGCAAGCACTGATAGTACGAGTACGTATCGCACGAACGAAATTTCGGGCGTACAAATTCTCACGATAACGACATCAAAAAGCCGAAGGCACTTCGGCAATTTCCGATCGAGCTAAAACGAAGAGCAGTTTACACTAGAGAAATTAACATATTGTCGATGCTATAGTAGCGCTGGTATCTCATATGTGAACTACAATGAAATTAACTACCAATGTTAGATTCAATTAAAACTTTTGTTTATTTTAGGAAAATTTAACGAATCATAAATAAATAAATAAATAAAAATATCATCACGCCTTATACCCATTACTGGGTGTGGCATTCTGCCGAAGCAGATCTCGGTAAGTGATATATTTTGCGCGTGAAGTGCGGTTACCAGTTGTCAAATCACGGCCTCCAAACATGTTAGTGGTGGAGGAGCCACAGGGATAGCTTTTTCAAATTATGAAAATTTGTCGCCTGTGGGAATCGAACCAGGGACCTCAGAATTCACAGGCCGACTTCATACCACTGAGCTAGCCATCCCATAATTTGTTATTAATCATAATTTGTTGAAAAATATTCTAATTATTCACATTAATTTTAGGGTTTAGAAAATATATTAAAACGCTCAATTACTGGCCAAACAGCACTTGATAACAAATTATGCTTAACAAATGTAGCGCTTGTTTATCTAGGCGAAGTGTTAAAAATCAAAGAAATATTATTAATTAAGATAGAAGTTTAATAAACGATATGTAATTAAGAAATAAACTATTTAACGGCTAATATTACGTTCACTAGAATTAACGAACATGAATACTAATTTAATTTATCCGAGATTAGATTGTGTAATGTATGCATCAAGTTTATCAGGATGCAGGCATGGTTTTCTAATGGAAATAATACACATACTGGTAGTGTTATCTAGTGGCTAGTATCTACAACATACAGTAGTTACCGACATTGGTTATATAGTAGTAACCTGTGAAACTATTCTTTATGTTGAAACCACTCGATAGATGTCTCTGGCTATGATTGTGCTTTCGGCTGCTGTATATTAGGTGGTATGCATATTAGGTGGCATGCATATTATGAGAATGAATATTATGCTACTGAATATTAGGTGGTATGAATATTAAGTGGCATGAATATTAAGTGGCATGCATATTATGTGCTTGAATATTATGTTGCTGGATATTATGTTGTTGACTGATTATGCGATTGAATATTATGTTGATATATATTATGTAGTATGAATATTAGGCTGTTGAGGATGCACCCAATTAAGCGTAGTTTTTCAATTTACAAACATATTTCAAGTGACAAATTGGACTGGTGTAGGAATCAACAACCACCCTTAAAATCGGCGTCATCTATAGTTTCCACCCGTTCCCAAATTTAATTTTCTTATTTTAATGTTTATCATTACATAATCTATTAAAAAAACCATTTCTGTCACTGGAAAAAATGAGACATCATTTTGCACCCTAGCTCTCTAACTATATATGATTTGAATTAATATTATTAACAAGGAAGTGAGTTTTTAAATATAATAAAACATGTGATATGGTGGCTAATAATAACGTTCTTTAATGTTCAGTTATGCATTACATCCTGTCCCACACCCCGGTCATACTAATAAATCCGTGACACCTTCCCCCACCCCTAAATCAAAAGTCTGGATCTGCCCCTGCATATTAATAGAAGAATGTATATTGTTCAACCATTCCTAGATGGTAACAAACAAATTAAATTCAAGAAAATTAAAAACAAAACTTAAAGCTGTATAATATTAATTGTAAAGAAAGTAATGAAGAAAAATGACCTTCAACTAACTAGGATAAAATCAAAGTGGTGCCTCGTGTCGCTGTCTAATCAGATCACTATTTTGGGCTATTCATATTGACAAAGATAAAGATGTTTTTACCAATTAATCAATGTATTACATCTATTTACTTGTCTAATAAACAATGAAACAAAAGATAAGAATATTAGAATTTAATTTCATTAAATGTTTGGAGTAAATAAAGTACTCAATATAATTATCTCGTTTAATTTAATATGGACGATTTAATTTTGGAAAATTTCATCAAGGCTGCTCGTTGAGATTAATTTTTTTATTTTAGCATATTATCAGACAGTTTGATCTAAAATTTCGTAAGAATATTATTATTGAAAATGTACATACATACATATGGTAAAGTGCGCAAATGTCTGCTAGTTTCACTCACTTTAGTAACAACCAATCAAAATCACAGAATTTGCATTTAGTAACCGGATGTATATCCCGCATTTATTTGCTTCTAACTTGATATATTCATAAGTAGCTTTTTTTAAATATACTTTATCTAATTAATACATACATATCTTCACTCTATATCCCAACAGATGGGGTAGAACGAACCCTTAAATCACTTATAAAATATTCACTTATTACATTCAGCAAATAATCAGCCTTCGTCAAATATTATCATCCAAACACACCACCCTCACTTTAACCACATTCATAGATCACTCCATATAAACTCATTCATTTATTACACTCGAAATCATTTATCACACAACAAACCTTCAATCACATCATTCCTATTCACTTATCATTCATCTTCTTTCTTCGACGTACATAACATATGCATAAAACATCTCAAATTATTCACGCTTACTCGCTAACAACGAATCTAGCAACGAATCTACAAAGATTAGAAAAGACGAAAGCGATAGCCTGCACTTGTATATGAAAGAAAAGTCCACACAATGCAGGAACTGAGAATGAAACAAAAAGATTAGAAAGGAAGGGAGTGTCGCTCTGCGCTTGTTTTTGAAAGTGAATTCCACACAATTGCAGGTAAACACTCTACGTAAGAACAGAAAACGAATAAAAAAGATAAGAAAGGAAGAGAGTGTCGTCCCTGCGCTTGTTTTTGAAAGTGAATTTCACACAATTGCAGGTACCACTCTAATGAAATTACTAAACAACAAAACTAAAATAAAAAATCCTGCACTTTTCTTAAATCATCAGATTTATTCCGCAATTAATCTTCGCCAAATAAATAAATAAATTAATAAATGTGGTAATGGCTCAGTGGTATCAAATCGGCCTGTGGATTCTAAGAACCCTGGTTCGATCCCCACAGCCGATAAAATATTTTTACCAATTTAAAATTACCCCTATGGCTCCGCCACCACTAACATCTTTGGAGGCTGTGATTTGACGGCTGGTATATATCACTCACCGAGATCTGCTTCAGCAGAGTGCCACACCCAGTAATGGGTCAAAAGCGTGAATGTATATTTATTTTTTAATTAATAAACTCTGATTCGAGAAATATTCTTTACAAATATACATTATTATCATATGTACATATATATCTTGATTTTCACTCATATGCAATTTGTCCGAGGCAATTTTTGATTTGAATAAATTTGGATATTTATAATAAAAGATAATATATCCCTCGAGTTAAAGCTCTCGAGTTTCATCAGATTATAAATGCCCAAATGCATTTTCGTGAAACTCTTCGATGTATCCATAATAAACCAGGCTACTGCGAAATTGTGTGAAATACAAAAATTGTTGAAAATTTGCTTAAAATGTAATAAAAGTAGGAGAAATTCAGTGCCGTAGCGAGCGCATCTTTATATCTCGTTTAATTTTTGAAATATCTGACGAACTGAAATTTAGGAATCAATCTATTTTTTCAGAGTTTATAATTTAAAAACTAAACAACATATAAAAATGAAAAAGTATTAGGCAATCCAGAATTCTGTATTAGCTAATCTGTTACTTATTTGATTT
Organism: Pterostichus madidus; assembly: GCA_911728475.2. Lineage (NCBI taxonomy): Eukaryota > Metazoa > Arthropoda > Insecta > Coleoptera > Carabidae > Pterostichus > Pterostichus madidus. Next base: position 29,501,159 of record OU452316.1, read on the forward strand.
CCCAAAAACCAAGTGGTAATTGGGTAAAAAAAATAGTTAGATAGCATTCGTCTAACTTTGACCACTAAAGAAATTTTATCACCAGGTGGAATGAATTACGTCTTTATAAAAGTTTCTAATTTAAATATAAATAACAGCGCGTGTGTGACATTGAGTTTCAAGTGTTAAAGATAAAAAAACTTTATCTGATCCAAGATGACTACTATATAAAGGAACAGATTTGACAGGACTGACAAAAAATGAAATCTTTAATCTTCTTCGTAGCTGTACTGGCCCTTGCACAGGTGTGTAGCAATTTGTTTCAAGTTTTTATAATGATTTAATTGTAATATTTTGTGAGTTTAGGGGCAAGAAATGTTCTCGTACCATCATGGGCCGCCCCCTATAGGTCCACCAGATGCACGTGCCGCCACTCCTATTATGAAATTCATTACCCAACCACAGGATCATTTCGATCCGACCAATCAAAACACCTGGCAAATGGTAAGTTGTTATGAACGCATTGATATTTTAAAAACAAGACATACCACCCTATTACTCTGTTACTTGGACAATAAGTTAATGGCAACCCTTAAATTTCATAAATACTCTATAGATTACCACCATTTGTACAATGTGTAACTAGAATCATTTATTCTGTTATTTCTATTTTACTTTTATGTATTTTGCTCTGGTACAAAACTGTAAAATATATTGAGTATCAGCAGTATATAGACCACGGGCTTATGACGTCACGATTTTAGAAGTGTTCCGTATCTGTCAAACGAGTGGTTGTCATATCAACATTATATGTTCATTTCATTGGGTAGAAGGAATGTATTTTTAATAAGTATTTGTGCGATATAATTCCAAAAGTGACAAGTTTCTATCCTGAGCATCATTTTGTGCGTGACAAAGTGTGTGATTTATTTTATCAAGTGAAACGGAATTTGAAGATTGTGTCGCGAGTGCATACTTTTATAATTTTATAGTGTTTACATATTTAATAGATAGAAAATGAATATTTAAAAATAATTTTATATGTTTACTTCATAGTGTAAAGCCAAATAATTACTATAGTATACAGTAGTTTTACTTTTATTGATATTTAAACAGTTAAGTTTAGGTTAACATTTTCGAAAGCAATTACTTCGATTAATATTTTTAATATGTGACTGTAATATTTAATTTTTTTAATTTATAATCGTTTTCAATTGTAGTGGAAATTTTGAAGAATCGAAAAGACAAGTCTTGGAGGTACTATCTGAAATGAATTGAAAAATAAAAGGACTCTTTAGCTCTGACACCCAATAAAGTTCAAAGATTTAAAGTATACTGACTTGAATTCATATTGACGCCGGCACCACAGTGCAAGGTCTTGGGTCTTGTAATATTCTGATTATAACAATATTTTGATTACAATAATATATTGATGTAACAAACCATTGGTTACAACAATGTATTTTAATATGTAGTTTACAACAAAATAATCCTGATTCGCACTGTTACAGTAAAATATTAAAGTAAAAAGTTTGGCGGATTCCACCTTGACCACTAGCTTGGTTCACAAGCCGTGTAATCTTGGTTTTCCCCTTATTTCGTGTACTGATGATGAGAACTTTGTTCTCGAAATACGTATTTAGATTTTTCTTTATGTTGATTAAAGCTTAGGGGTTAATTTTATTTTTAGTAAAATATTAACATTTTTAGCAAAAATAGTTACGTTCGAAAATGTTAACCTAAACTGAACTGTTTAAATGTCTATAAAAGTAAAACTACTGACTACTATAACAATTACTTAGCTTTGCACAATGAAGTAATCATATAAAATAGTTTTTAAGCATTTATTTTCTATCTATTAAATATGTAAACACTATAAAATTGTAAAAGAATGCACTCGCGACACAATCTTCAAATTACGTTTCTTCTCCGCGCTACAGCCCGAGTCGGGCCTGGGCCTACCGGGCACACAGAACCACAGTTTTTACGCTGCCGTATTGCCGGTTTTCTGAGTCGATGTTACTTTTTTTATGATTAAATACTGAAATTAAAGCTTATAATTTACATTTAAAATTAACAGAAAATTTAAATAACAATGACTTTCAACTTTGGACCATTTTTGATAAAAACTTACATGAAGTAATTCAACATAAATTTAACAATAAAATTATTTATTTAAACAATTCATTAATTTTGGCCCGTCCTTAACTGCTTAATATGTCCTTGTATAATTTCCTTATTTATTTAAAAATATCATATAAAGGTTTCCCATATATCAGATTTTCGTGCCATTCTTGAAATTTTATTGTCCTGTAATATTAATTACTATAAATTTTATGAAAACATTAATCGTCAAATATTTTCATATAAAAAATTAACATATTTCATTATTTATAATTGATTCACCTTGCTTTTTTTACCTGTGTCGAGTGCAAACGTCAAACTTCATTAAATTGTGACATAGTAAGCACTGAGTAAAAATTGAAAAAAAAGAAGAATTTTGAAATAAAGAACGACTTATAGGAATATAAATGAATTAAACAAAGATGTGAATAGTGAGTAACGTTTTCACCCACAATGAACATTGCGTTTAGAAATGACAATTTAACTAACGCAAAACAATATCGTTTTCGCTATTCATTTTTACATAATCGCAATTGACACGAGTCACTACTATTCACTGCTAGTCATTTTTACATGATCCCACCCCAGGGTTGAACCCAAAGTTCCCAAACAAATACGGCCATAAAAGTTTAGTTTATATTTGCTGGTTTATCTTAAATAATAATTATTACAGAAATATGCTGAAAATAATCAATATTTTCAACCGGGTGGACCAATATTCGTGATGATGGGTGGCGAGAGAGCCATGGGTATTGCAAGATATGTAATAGGTGGACAGATGTACCAGATGGCTCAATCTCATAACGCTGCCCTGTATGAACTTGAACACAGATACTATGGGGACATTCAACCGACCAAGTAATGTTTCCAACATTGAGTTATATAAGATTTCACACATTAATTTCTTATTTATAATTTGCAGGAATCCGAATGCCGAGAATCTAAAATATCTGACAGTTGAGCAGGCGTTAGAAGATTATGCTCAAACTATTATTAAAATCAAACAAGATAATCCAGCTCTTGCTGACAGCAAGGTAGTCGTGTTTGGTGGGTCTTATTCTGGTGCGTTGTCTCTTTGGATGAGACAGAAGTATCCTCATTTGGTGCACGCTGCTGCCAGTTCCAGTGGACCTATTCTGGCTAAGGTTGATTTCAATGGTAAGTTAAATTCTCCTTTAAATCATTACCTGGTCATGACTACTTTTATTTTTCATGATTTATTTATACAAGTGTACATGTAACCCCATTATTATAAAAACTTGATGACACAAATGACAATCGTTTATATATTATTTCCGACACTTTTATTAGAATTATTTGTCTATTATTACCAGAGCTGGGCAAGCTACTTAAAAAAAGTAGCTAAGCTACAGCTAGAGCTATTCTTTAAAAAAGTAGCTAAGCTACAGCTATAAGCTATATTTTGTAAAACATAGCTAAGCTACAGCTAAAAGCTTTCGTTAAAGTAACTGTTAAATTTTAAAGCTACTTTTTTAAATTATTGAGAAAAAATTAAATTTGCCATTGTCATATGATCAGTCTTTTGTTATAATGACTGTTAATTTACTATTATATACATAAATATGAAAAATAGCAAATACCATCTGGCACCTACTGTGTATTTTTGCGTATTAGAGCCAGTTAGAACCGGCAACAAATAATTATTTTGTGTGGGTTTAGCTTGTACGCATGCGTACTTTGTTGACCTTCTGCTTAAAAAGTAGCTTCAAGCTACAAAAAGTAGCTTGAAGATACAAAAAGTAGCTTGAAGCTACAAAAAGTAGCTTGAAGCTACAGAAAGTAGCTTTAAAAGTAGCTTCAGTTGTTATTTTTAAGCTAATAGAAAAAAAAGTAGCTAGTTACAAGCTACAGCTATATTTTTTCACAGTTAGCTAAGCTACAGCTACAGCTACGGTAAATGTAGCTAAGCTACAAAAGTAGCTAGCTACTGCCCAACTCTGATTATTACCTTATATTACATTTGGTTTATTAAAACACTCTACTATTTTTTTAATTTATTCAAGTAAATTATCTAAATTAAATTAGGATCCATTTTAGTAATTACATATAAGTATAATTATTTAAGTAACAAAAATAAAAATAAAAAACAAAGTTTGTAGATAAAGATATCGTCGTATGAAACACCTTATTTTACGACAATTTGTGTCACATGGGCGTTTAACGTGGGAAATCAGTTTTTCCGTGCGCGCATTGCTCTCCGAATTATTTTACACAAAAACTTTCAAATGGATTGTTGTAAAGTAAAAATTCCTTCATCCGAATCAATAACGAGATCTGCTTTGGCAGAGTGTCACACCCAGTAGTGGGTAAAAGGAGTGATAATAATCAATAATTAGATTGTGTATGTTTTTTGTATTTTTCTAGAATGGTTCGATATTGTTCAAGAGAACATGGGCCCTGAGTGTGCTTCAGTTGTCACGAGAGGTGCTGAAGAAATGCAACGTCTTTTCTCGGTGGGCCAAGTAGCAAAAGTCGTGAAAGATCTCAAGTAAAACAAACACACACATCATCTTGTTTAACAAATGGTGTTTTATTGAATTACATCTTGTTTCTAGTTGGTGTGCGCCGGTTGATGTTACAAATAGGGCGAACGTTGAACAGTTCTTCAGACTCAATGCTATGAGCATGGGCGGTGTATTTCAAGAGAGCTATTCAAAAACTGCTAAACTGTGCAAAGTTTTGCAAAATTCTACTTTATCGACAGATTACGACAGACTGACAGCATTTTTAAAGAGCCCAGTTCCTTGCAAATCTGCGCCTGTGAATATGAGCAGCAGCGAGGCTCTAAACAGAGCAGGCAGTAAGTTTCAAACATTTTTCAATCTCTCCCAAACAAAACATATCCCCCATCAAAATGATAGTCCACACATTATATAGTTATTTATTTTGTGTTATTTTTTGTTTGATACAAGTTTTACAAAATTAGTGGGAGGAGGGAGGGTAATTCATACCACTCCTACAAAATAAAAAGCGCCAAAAACAGTACGCTTATACGAGGGTCGTTCAATAAGTCCTTAGAAAAAAGTAGAAAAAACACTTTTTTTGGGTAGATTTTTTTTTTATTTTTCTACATAATCTCCTTTTAGCGCTATACACTTCTCTAATCGTTTTCCCAAATTTTTTAAGCCGTCCAAAAAGTAGGATTTCGGATGCTCCTCAAAATATGCCTCCGTTTCGGCGATGACCTCCTCATTGGTCGTAAACCTTCGTCCGCCAAGCCATTTCTTTAAGTTTGGAAATAAGAAAAAGTCACTGGGGGCCAAATCTGGTGAATACGGTGTATGTTGCAATAATTGGAAAAGCGCCAAAACAGCCTCAGAGTCCACCACACGATTGCGTTTATTCTCCACTGTGAGCAAACGCGGCACCCATCTTGCCGAGATTTATTTCACACCTAATTTTTCGTGCAAAATTAAAGCGACTGTGCCTTGTGATATGCCTGTAGCCTCAACTATTTCGCGCACTTTGATTCGTCGGTCACTTAAAACCATATCGTGGATTTGGTCAATCATTTCGGGGGTAGACACTTCTACAGGGCGTCCGGAACGATGTTCATCTTTTGTGGATGTACGGCCACGTTTAAACTCATTCACCCAATTGTAAACAGTTGCAAACACAGGAGCAGATGTGCCATGAACTTCATCCAACTCAGCTTTAATTTCTTTCGGCGTTAAGCCTTTTAAATACAAATGTTTAATCACCGCTGGAAACTCACTTTTATCCATTATTATAAACTATCAAAAGTTTTTTTACTACAATTGACAACAACAATGAAACTACGTGACGGCTAAAGCTAAAACTCTAACAGTTGACTAGTTAGGAGTGCTGCTTACTGGAAAACATTCATTTTCGATACTAAGAGCACCATCTCTTGGATTTTCTAAGGACTTATTGAACGACCCTCGTAGATATCTCGTTAGCAACGTATTTACACAGTGCTGTATCCAGGATAGATTTTTGACGTTTTAAAACTACAAAACTTAAATCGCACTTAAATATTATAAAACACAAAATAACTCTCTCTCTCTCTCTCTCTTTTATATTGAATTTATTTACACGATTGTCACTATATATATAAAATCTATTGAATTTAGATTAAAAATTAAAATATCAAAATGTTCTAAGCCTGAAATGAACAAGTATCTACTGTTTCTGTCTCTTCTATTGTATTTGCACCGTGTGACATTTCTCTATTTCGACATTATTACGTGTAGCGTTTTAATGTTCACTTTGTGCGAAATTTTGCATCTCAATGGATTTTTCATTCTCAAAATTCTGTCACTATTTTGAATTTGTTTATCGTATTTTCTTTGCCTCTAGCAAATTAGTAGGTATTGCATTTCGTTTGAGATGTACAGTGCAACATTTTATTTGGCAACAGTTCTATTTACATATTACTTGATTAACTACTTACCATCAAAAAATAGTTATTTGTTTCATTGGGACTAAAAATACCAGTTTTCGTATGGACTAATAAAGTTTATTATTATTATTATTTATCACTACAACAATTGTAGTAAAAATGTTATTTTTGGTCCTAAAACGTATCCATGGTAACGTAAATATTCCTGAAACAGTTGAAATAATAATGTAATAATTTTTTTCGTGAAATTCCCTATTTTTAATCGCATAATCCATACTGCATGCGTATCTATTAATTCGGCAACCCTAAATTTTGTCTCAAATTTTGCTTTTTGTGTTTCTTTCTTTGGCAAGACATGAAAAGATTGATTGTTGAATTAAAATGTTTGTTAGTAAAATTTGGAATAAATAGTAAAACGGCGTTCCATACACAGATTCGTATGTTATATTTTATAATATAAATATAAATTAAATCTATTTTTCTGTGAATAAGTTTTTTTAAAAGAAAATTTGTATTTTTATCTCCATTTTCAAATAGCCAAAGAGCCGCACTTTGGCCCCCGACCCCTCTCACCTATTCGAATATTAAAATGTCTTGAGGCAATGAAACTTTCCAATATATAATAAATTAGTTGTTTTTTAATAAAAGTCAATACTAGAATCAAAACAATTATTGTTTTTAATAATTTTTCCTCTCGAGAATAATAATAAAAATGATTGTTATTTGTAGAATACGTGTGGACTTATCAAACCTGCACTCAACTTGGGTTCAGCATGACATCCTGGACTCCTACGTCACTGTGGGGGCGTACATTTTCTACCTACTTGAACGAACGGTCGTGCCAGTATGCCTTTGGACCAGAGTAAGTGTATTTACTCTCAGTAATAATATAACAACAAGACAGTGAGAGAATAAATTGAAAATAATTTGACAGACTTTTCGAAAACTTGTTGGCAGGCAATAGTCACGAAAGCCCGTAGGACTTGAGTGACTATTGCCAAATAGCGACAAGTTAGAGAAAGATACTGGAGAATTATTTTATAATTTATCCAACTCTCGACTTATAATTAATTAGATTATGTTTTGACTTGGCTGTTGAGGTCGATTCATCCAACTTAAAAGATTTTCGACTGGGTTCATATCGATTGATTACTTATTAATGTATTCTTGGAAGTTGTTTCCAAAATTTGTTGGTGTATTTCTGTATCTGAAATACAACTAAATCGATTTTTTCCACACATTCATTTGTCACAAACAAAACAGCACCTACAGAGATGATTCCCGGGAATAATCACAAAAGCTTTATTCTCAGTATAATAATGACAGGATTGGTTAAAACGCACACACTGTTATAATAACTGACTGACGCTATAATATAACTAGATGAATGACTGTGTAGAATGCTTTTAAAAACTAATGTAGGTGTGCCAATGTTAAAAACGACAAAAACAGATTTGTTGATGTTTGAAACCATTGATGTTTGAATGTGAGAGAACTCGATATAGACAAATGCAAAATATAAAATATACTTTACTGGGTGTGGCCAGAGAACCTTAAACCTGGGTGTGGCACTCTGTTGAAGCAGATCTCGGTAAATGATATATTTATGCGCATGAAATGCGGTTACCTACCGTCAAATCATGGCCTCCAAAGATGTTAGTGGTGGAGGAGCCACAGGGGTAATTTTAAATTTATTCTTAAAATCCATAGGCCGACTTATTATTTTTTTTTTTTTTAAATTATCATGTAAATATTATACCAGTTTTTTTTTTATGATTATATTAAGTTTTATATGGAATAGGTAGCACAGTGGTAGCATATGACTTACCAGCAGAATGCTACTACACCCAGTAATGGGTAGAAGGCGTGCTGATACATTTATATAAAGTTTGTTATTATTTGGTTTTCAGATTCACAGCTGAATTGACTGCTGCTGGTGTGGCGGCGACTAATGCGAGATATGGTGGTCTGAATCCCAATGTCACTCGGGTTGTGTCCGTGCACGGCAGTCTTGATGGATGGCGCGGTCTTGGTTTGAAAAGTGATGAGTCATCTGAAGACCTTCCAGTCTATATTGTAGATGGTAAATCATTCACACACAAATGTCTTATTTTATTTCTGTGTGTGTGTGTGTGCTGACTTATTTTTTTGTTTTTTTAGGACATTCTCATTGTCCTGACATGGGTGCGATGATTGCATTTGATTCTCCTAGTCTGCGCATCGCCAAACTAGCCACCAGACGACATATTGCAGCCTGGCTTCAACAGCCTTAAAACTATTTTACATTTCAAGACATACAGTTAGATTGGAACGTGTTCGTTCATTTTATTTGTATGTAATAAACTTACACATGTTTTCATTATTTTTCGTCTATTTTAAATACCGTTATAATGTAAAGAATGAACAATAATATATATTTACTAAAATAAAATAAATCTGTTTAGTTTTTGACGTTCCTTAAAAAATCAATGAATTGTTTGAGTCATTATCTCGTTTGTGCGTTTTAACACATCATCTCCTTATTATAACAATAATCCTATTTTATTCATTTGTTTTATTTATTAGTACCGATTTAAAATATAATTGTAATTTAACTTATTAGCTGATTAATTTATTTCTTCATTTGTTCTTCAATCCAATTATTATATTTGGCAACATCGGTAAATATGGCATAATAATTATTGTCACATGTCAGTCCATTCGGTTTACTAGTTGATGTGATGCCTCGAATCTGCCAGATTTCTGTTCCGGGTTTTAGGAAGAACATGCCACCCCCAGAGTCACCCTTACACACAGTTGATCCTACAAACAAAAATGAAATATTAACGACAAGCTAACGAAACTTGAAATTAGTGAAATTTCCAAATTTGGAAACTATCATAACTTGACAAATTTTTAGCTAACCTGGACGAATTTTCAAGGGCGAAAAAGTTTAAAGTGCCCACATAAATTTATAGCACGTTTGAATCAACTTATCAGGCCATCATCAAGTTCTTACGAACTCGTACGGTGCAATCAATTATCCAACTAGCCCAACTAGTGAACTGTGATACTGATTAAGCTGAACTGACGTTAAAAACCATGCCCTGCGCACTCTATCCGGGGAGGCAGACTTTTTAATTAGTTCTTTTTGCACACACTTTGTCGCTACTGAAGTGCGCCGCTATATCAGTCATGCGCAGAATGCACTTTTTTTACGCATGGTACAGCATGATGGCGGTAGTAAAATAACAAGATGGGGTGTTGGGGTTAGAAAATTATTTACTTCCATAGAAAAGAGAGGTGTTTACATCTGTTTTTGCAGTCAAGTACGTTGTACGTTGTCTAAAATTTCAGTGCGCTATTTTGTGTTCGTGGTTTTGATCATGTCTTTCAAATACCGTTGTGTTCCCTTTTGTGATCGAGTGGAGTCTATAATTTTTGTAGTATACGTAGTCAGCTGTCAGTACATTTCATATAAAAAAATTGAAACATTTTTAATTATTTGTGTTTAAATATTGATTAAATTAGACGGTTTCAGAAAAAATAGCATACATAATACGCCAAGAAAATATTTTTACTTATATGTATTATACTATTATTTTAGGATCAGTTTTTCAATCACTGGTTTACTCTCGATTAATGTTAATCATGATTAAATAATAATGGTAACCATAGTTTCCGTGATTATTTAATCATGATTAACATTAATCGGTGATTGAAAACCAGTTAATTTTACACATGAAGGCAAAATATATTTATTTTAGTTAAGTACTTAATCTTACGAATTTACTTTTATATTTAATTAATTTGATTTTTGGTAAGCATAATATAAATATATGAATATAAACTGAATTTATTTGAATTTATTGTTATTTATACCTGTTAGCTAGTTCAAATATTTACGTTTAATTTGAAAATCAGTTTATACTTATTTATGATATATGTGTTAACTCACCTTTGTTTCGCAAACTTTTTCACTCGCAAAATAAAAAGCAGTTTAATACATATCATAAATAATTATAAATTGATTATTTTTAAATTAAACAATACTTTTGCTTCCCTTTTAAGGACATTTATATTACCGGCCGAGACAAATTTAGTTCCTCTTGCACTCGCATAGCGCTAGTATCGACGGTTCAAAAAAGCCGCCTGATTGTTAAAGAGAGCGCGTTCTATTCTACCTCTCTTTTCTATGTTAAAAACTATGTAACCCGGTAATATGACATGAGAGCTACGGAGCAACCCGTGGTGCCATCTACCGACAAAAATCGGAAACTGCTTGACAGCAATTAAAATAATACAAAGACAAAAATGTCAACTTTCACAAGTGATAGAATTTTTTTTTCCTATTTTGTCTTATTTAATAATATTTAATAATATACCCAGTTTCATTAAATGTATTTAGTTTGGCCGCATAAACTTCAGTTTTCAAATATTTTAAGGTTGTTTTTGTAACTTGACAGCGTTGTCATTTTCCTTTAATAGAAATAAAAAACACTAGATGGCATTACTTGCTGTACTAAAACTGTAAAAAACTCATGTCAAATTTTTATATAGCAAAACGATGGGATAAAACGGCAATAATAAGCGAAGCGCAATTCAATGAAGTTGGCTACTGCTGAAAATAGATAAGTTTCTATTTTTGACAGTCAAATGGAAGACTCGTAGTTTAAACTCTATATGTGTCACTGGCATTAGATCGTATGTATCCTTTTAAAGTAGATATTTAAAATTTTGTCGTCCTCGAAAATTCGTCTAAATCATCTAAAAATTCACCAAATTATGACGGTTTGAAAATTAAGAAATTTTCACGAATTTCAAGCATTTAAATTTTTTATGTCACTGGTGTATAAAAGCTATAAGGTTGTTAGTAGCCGTCAAATCATGGCTCCCACAGATGTTAGTAGAAGGGGATCCTCAAGGGTAGTTTTATTCTTTGACATTTGCTGTTTTTTATTGTACTTACTTGTCAAATTCCCAGCACAGAACGAAAACCTCGTCAAATTAACATAGAAACTTGGATCAAGTTCTCTGCACGTGTCACTATCAACAACAAGCACCCGTCCCCACAACAGCTGGTTAGATCTCGTACCAACCTCAGTCAAACCAAACCCAACAACAACACCACTTTTATTTTCCACCGTTCTTAAATCTACGTCCTGTTGCCACAAACACACCGGCTGGATCTGCTCGTTAAATCTAACCTGCCTATCAAATTTAATCACAGCAATGTCATATCTTGGTATGTGATATTCATACATTGGATGTTTGAATAGTTCGCCTATTTTGACGGTTTGAACCCAGGTGGAATGCAGTCTGCGAATATTTGATACACCGAAGTGTAGATTAATTGAAGTTATGTCAACTGGTTGTCTCGCTGAGTTGTAGAAACAGTGTGCGGCTGATAGGGCGTGGTAAGGTGATATGAGTGACATGCCACACACATATTCTGTTGAGCGACAGATGGCGCCGTGCCACGGATATTGTTCGATTGTTGTTGGTATTCCGAAGAAGATTCTTTCGCCGAGTTCGCGGACACCGCAACGAAATGGTGGTAAAATGAAGTTTTGTTTTTGAGCAGTGTTTGGAATTGATGTTTGCGGTGATTGTTGATCTGAAACATTAAATCATTATTATTTTTTAAGGTGAAACATCCGGCCTGAAGTTCGTTAAATAAATATTTGTTATCGTGTACGTAGGGTTTCTTAAGATCCTGACAAAAATGTAGACTTGACCAATCACAAAAATCTGTTACATACATATAACTATAAGTAATTAAAGTATTAATATTAAACGAAAATTTTCCATTACTTTGTCACAAATCCCACAAAATTTACAGCACATTTGAATCAACTTATCAGGTCATCATCAAACGGCTGGTGAGTTCAGCTTTAACCATAGACGCGTTTCGTCCTTTAGGGACTCATCAGTATGGTGCGATCAACTATCCAACTAGCTTGACAGCAATTTGCGATTTTTGTCGGTAGATGGCACCACGGGTTGCTCCGTAGCTCTCATGTCATGTTACCGGCTTACATACTTTTTAACATCCGTCAGTTCAGTTTAAACAGTATCACAGTTTACTAGCCCCTAGTTTGTCTAGTTGGATAGTTGATCGCACTATAGTGATGAGTTCGCACTAGTGCGCAAAGTAATTGAAAAAAACACCCATTTTATATGATACTAAATTTTGACTATTAAAACGCTATTTGTACTTAATGTAATACGTAAATAAGTAAATGTTTTCGGAATTATTTTGGGGTCCGTTCTACCATATTTGATAGAATATAGCATGATGTTATGTATGTATATTTTTCTTTATTAAAATATTTATTGAAAATTTTTAGTTAATTTAAATATGTTTTTAAAACATGAATACTTATGATATATTTGAATGTAGCGCTATTATTGCCTGCTCTGCAAATGGCCGCCGTCAACATGCTTGCCTCACAGATGTCAATACATACTACAAGCAAGTTGTGTTTATATAAAATCCTTAAGTGTGACAAAGCATAATTTTTCAAATTTGATAGAATATAATTTAAAAAATGTATGCTTACTTTGTGTTGGTGCTATTGGTACCACTGAAACAATCGGTAGTGGTACTGCGTTCGATGTTCCTGTAGGTTGTGGTATCGACCGAGTGAGACTAAAAACAGATAACTATATTATCGACCTTGGAGCAAAATAATTTATTCTAAATAAATAAATCAAACATATATGTATTACTGGGTGTGGCACTCTGCCGTAGCAAATCTCGGTAAATGATATGTAAAGTGCGGCTACCAGACGTCAAATCACGGCTCCCAAAAAAGTGGAGTGGGAGCTACAAGGGTATTTTTAATATGGTAAAAATGGGTTATCGGCTGTGGGAATCGAATCGAGGTTCTCAAATTCACAGGCCGACTCGATACCACTGAGCCATCTACCGTTAATGAATTATCGTTATATACTTTTTAATGATAATATTACATCACTTTTATATAGTATTGTTTTTTGTGCGACTTTTCAGAACTAAAATTATATTTAATTGGATATAAAAACGTAATTAAAATAACATCAATTTGTTATGGCAAATATGAGTTGAAAAGTGGCGACAAAAGTTTGATTTATTATTTCTCTTTTTCTATTGGACTAATTAAGTGTTACTAACATCACTAAATCATTAATTACATAAATTACGTCTTAAAATTTCAAAGATAATATTTTCATCTTTGATTATACCATAAAAATCACTTACAGTTCGAGGTTAGTAAGCTATTTTTTATAATACCTGCACAAATAGAAGGGAAAGAAAATAAGTTTAAAAATTAACAGCTGTTAAAATAAACAGAACCTTGATCAGTAATATTTACTTACTGTCCACGATGGATGGTAAGAAAAATAAATAAATAAATATATCATCACGCCTTTTATCCATTATTGATTCTCAATTATTTTAATATTCACAGTGATTATTTTATGATTTGTTTGAAATTGACGTACGCCTAATACGTATGCAACTTATTTTATACACAAGTATTGCTGACATTGTATCACTCCTCTGTCTAAAATGTCTTCAAATCGTCCTTAAAATAGTTATCAACCCAAAATTTTACCCAATCGTCTCTAAAACATTTTAGAATAATAAATAAAATAAATAAATATATCATCACGCCTTCTACCCATTACTGGGTGTGGCACTCTGCCGAAGCTGATCTCGGTAAGTGATATATTTATATGTGTGAAGTGCGGTTACCAGCTGTCAAATCACGACTCCCAAAGATGTTAGTGGTGGGGGAGCCACAGGGGGAATTTTTTTTTAATTTACACAGGACGAGTGCGTTAATGTATTACTAGCGCGAAATGAATTTGAATGAAATTTGTCGCACGTAAACATTGGATAGTCATACGCATCCTGTTAAAATATGAAACACATTCACCGTCTGTGAACAAATATATTCGCTTATAAAGTTGAGTTCTTATACACGGGGCTTATGGTGATCATCACTCAGAATCGCACATATTTGCTTTGTGTACGTCTAAAATTTTGCAGTTTCATTTGAAAAACTAGTATGATGTTCTAGAACTATCCATGTATATTGTATCAGAAGGAGAAAGTTTTTTACCGTTTAGTAATGGATATATAGCCATGCAAAGTCTTGTTTTTAACGCAAAATTCAGAATCCCAATTTATAATGGCAACACCACACGGTGGTATGGTATTTGAAAATTCACTAGACCAACAACCTGTTCACAATTCATGATATTCAAATCATAATAGGTATAACACACTTATTTTATTCAATTTTTATATTTTTTTGAGCGTCAGTTTCGTCACTCGACAACCGATGGCGCCACTGTCACACTAGTACTCCCTTAAATGCCGTACTGTTGGACTAGCCCTTTCTCATTAAGAAAATTAACTATAGATGAAATAAAGGATTGATATTGTCATGATAATTACTTGTTTATGATGTTGGTTTCGACAACCAGTGGTCCGCAAACAGTTCTAGCGTTGAGTCTGATAACTTGTACCTCTGGTACGGTTGACAACAGCGAGTATTTGACGAAGAAGGGTACCTGAAGGACGTCTCCTGGTTTGATGACGTGGTCGCGTTTGTAGATGAGGTAATCTTGATTGTCAGTTGTTTTCACTTCTCCAAATTTGCTCTATTATGACAAAGGTTTAAAATAGTGTATACTAGACGTGTAACAAGGGGATGTAAATTTGAAGGATGTAATCGTTGAAATTGTTTCTTTTTGTAAGAAACTTATATACAGGGGTCCAATTTATTATTATATTTATATTATTATATTTATTAAATTGTCTTTAAAATAGTCATCTTCCTAAAATGTCTTCCAAAACGTTTTTAAGACAGTCATCTATCTAAAATGTATCCAAAATCTTTATATATAAAAGAAAGTCGGGTTAGTTACACCATTTATAACTCAAGAACGGCTGGACCAATTTTGATGATCTAAGATTTGTTGGATTCGTCTTCGCCCCGAATAGCAGAATAACTATTAAAATATCGATTTACGTAAAAAAACAAAAAAATTATTACAGGGGTTATAACACATTGTACTTTTATTTTTCCATTCTGTGGATAGATGTCACTAAATTGGCTGCGTTTTACTTTTCCACTATGTGAATAGATGTCACTAAATTGGCTGCGTCACAGTATAATTATAAAGAGCATAGAATTCTTAAAAGTAGTGTACTAAATTGGCTGCGTTACAGTATAATTAGAAAGAGCATAGAATTCTTAAAAGTAGTGTACTAATTTCACACAGAATATATGAGAAATAGACCATATTACTATCTCAATACGCATGCTCATAATGCACCAATCATATGCTAGGAAGTACAGCTAAAATCAAACCAATGTATTTTAAACTAAAATATCATTTTATCTAAACGTAAATGAATGATAATTTTTTTATACAAGTTATATTTCATTTTTTACTATCGGATTTTGCCCTTAATCAATACAGTAATATTAAAATAAATATTAAAATTTGAAAATTTTAAGCGCCAATTTGCTCTTCTGTCATCTGTCACTGGCCGATAACCTCAAACTTACGTTTTGTTGTGATTGTTTTGTGAATTTTGTTTGAAATTTCCTGGGTACAATTGTTCCGTCCCGGATTGTAATTTGAATTCATTAATTAATAAGGCAATATCTTTTCATTTCTTTCCCAAGATTAGTAAACAGACCAAAATTTCAAATTAAAGATTTATGTCAACTTCAAACTGGCGGCAATAAAACTGTCACAATTTATGCGCACATGCGCATATGCATCACCGTACGAGTCACATGGCGTCACAAACATTAGTATTGCCAACATAATTAGAAAAAAATAGAAAAAAAGTTTGTCACCCTGGCACGATTTTTTCATTTCATAAATTTGCCGGCAGAGGCGCTATAGAAAATAATATGGTCTATTCTCGGAACATTCCATTGCCGCTGTCTGTCAGTATATAACCAATAAAGTTACCTGTAGATTTGTTAGTTTTTTACGAGTGTTTAAATAATAAATCTTATTTGTTTTCTTATAATTTGCGCGAGAATTATTATTAAAAATGCCGCGACCCAGAAGATCTAATCTTTCCCAACAAAGCCGTAACACTGCGAATCAATCCACCGAAGAAGAACGGGAAATCGCACGAGAAGAGCGCCGCGATAGTATGGCCCGACATCGTGCATCTCAAACACAAGAGCAAATAGAGGCAGCCCGTGAAACAGCTCGGTTGGCAATGAGAAATCGTCGAGCTTATCGCACAGATCAACAAATGTCGCCTGTTCCCGTGTCGGACAACCATCAACATTATTTATTTACGCGCCAGAAAACAAGACTAAAAATGTTGTGTATCAAAAAGCATTACAATAAACACTATGTTTTCGAAATAATTATTAATTTAAAATTAATTCCACTTCAAATTGAATATTCATTGTTAAGACAGGACAACGTCTGTCGGGTCAGCTAGTTGTTTATAAAACAATCATCTTTCTAAAATGTCTCCCACATTATTTTTAATTCAGTCAACTTCTTAAAATGATTCCCAGATCGTCTATAAGACAGTTATTTTCTCAAAATGTCTCCCAAATCGTCTTTAAAATAGTCATTTTTTTTAAATGCCTCGCAAATCGTCTTTAATACAGTCATCTTTCCAAAATATCTACGAAATCGTTTTTAAGACAGTCATTTTAAAAATCCCAAGACAATCATCTATCTAAAATGTCTCCCAAACCGTCTTTAAGACACTCATCTTTCTAAAATGTCTGCCAAATCTTATTTGAGACAGTCATCTTTCCAAAATACCTTCCAAATTATTTTTAATTCAGTCAAATTCTCAATATATCTCCCAAATCGTCTTTAAAATAGTCATCTTCCTAAAATGTCTTTCAAATCGTTTTTAAGACAGTAACTTTGTTAAATTTAAAGAATTTAAGTCATATGAATGACTTTGAAGTTTGATAAATTTAAAGTTTATGACAGAAAAATTCGGGAGACGCCCGGATTCGAACCGAGGACCTTCAGCTTGCCGGGCTGATGCTTTAACCACTAAGCCACGGCTCCCCTGAACGAGATAGGCGTCAACCGAATTTATCTGTCATAGTGTCTAACACAGCATCGATCCCAAGACTCCTATGTCTCATAGGAATTGACAACGGGTTTCGTCTGTAGCGACACAATCTGATTTTTAAGGAAATCATACCACAAAGTAAATTTAATTTAATTCGTTCAGGGGAGCCGTGGCTTAGTGGTTAAAGCATCAGCCCGGCAAGCTGAAGGTCCTCGGTTCGAGTCCGGGCGTCTCCCGAATTTTTCTGTCATAAACTTTAAATTTAACTTTGTTAAATGTCTCTCAAATCGTCTCTTAGTCAGTCAGCTTCCCCAAATATCTTTTATGTTGTTTCTAAGACAGTCATCTTTCTAAAATACGTCTCACATCCTCTTAAAACAGTCATCCTCATTCTCAACATCAACCACACTCATCCCTCATTTTCCCAACAACCAACCAACCAATCAACAATCCTCTCACACCACTTCCTCACATTCCCTCCTCAATCCTCACCCCAACAAGCTCGACGGGCGTATCCAGCACCATCTTAATCCACGTGCCCTGCAGCTCCACATCACTCCGCAACGTCAGTTTCCCGAACCATCGATTGGTATCATCACTGTCTTCATACATCAACACCGTGGGACAGGGTGAGACACGCGGCGCCTCAGTGGGGGTGGGACACAGTGGACGCCCGTTCAACAACACTGCACGCACTTGGGGTGGTTCCTCCAGCTCGGAGTAGCGCACGAAGAACGGTAGGATCTCTGTTGTGTCCGCGTAGAGGGTGAAGTCGGGATTGCGGAACAAGAAGGATTTGTTGTCGTCGGTTTTTATTTCGGCGTCGAATGTTGACTGGAAACATTAGAAGGTGGTAAGGAAATAATATTGTGCAGCAAATAGGTGAAATAAAAATTATATATTTAAATTTTTTCCTATAACTGTGCGATTTCTTTGTTATTACGTAACTATTATTGCCTTGGTTACGGGTGGAAAGGAGACAAAGCCAAACCAAGTGCGTTTCTGTAAGCAAAAAAACACTAGTGCGGAAAGTAATTCATTACGCAACTGTAAAAAAAGTTGTATTGAGAGCGATTTAAATTTCGCACCGAGCGCGGAATTCATATTTTGGCCACAGACGCTTATGGAAGAAGAAGATGCGGTGAGCCAGCGCTAGTAAATATGCAGAAGAAGAAACACTAGTGCGGAAAGAAGTTTATTACGCAACTGTCAAAAGAAAGTTATATATATTATATATTATATGTCAAAACAACTATTTTATGAAAAAATAAATAAATAAATGTTATTAGTCATTAAAATAATGTCAATTTAATATGTATTTTTTCCAAAAATTTTATAATGTAAGGGTATTGAACTTTGTCGTCGTTGAATTCAGAAAAAAAATACTGACTCAAATGAGCAAATAAAAACAATAGGTTCCTATTTAAAATAAGAAGGTTGCATCCCATATTTTGAGAACCACAAGTAATTTTTTTTTTTTTCTGGCTTCTTTGGCGGACCAACTACTCAGGTCATATGCCGCCATTACGCCCTGATCTGCGTTTTAGTTGTTATTGTCAACAGCAACGCGAGTTTTCTCTAGACGGTCACCCATCCAAATACTACCCGCGCGCAACGTTGCTTAACTCGCGTTATCGCTTAGATCAGTACCAACGAGCGCAGCCATGGCCGTTGACAATTTTTGTTTTTGTTTATAGTTTTGTAATAGGCTTGTAAAATGTTATTTGTTTGGTAATCTTATCAACCTTGTTACTTTTATAGTTCTCGAGATAGCAATGATGACTTAAATTGACCAGCCTGTATGTGACTTACCCCAACTAATTGTGCTTTCTTATCAAACTCAACCCTGATCCATAGTCCTGAGAGGGTGAAATCGGACCGTAAGGTAAGTTCCCCGTACCATCGTCCTTGTTCATCTGCCCCGTAACGAAATATTTCTGGACAGGGTGATTCACCCAGCTGGGCTTCTACAAGATAACCCCATAGCGCTAGCAGCAGCGATGTTGATAATAATGACGTCATCTGGAATAAGAAGATTATCAGTCTCTATTCTGTAACTGTATTTATTATCTGTTAATGAACGATTTGATTTTTTTATTTTTTTATGATTACTGTATAGATGATTATAATTTTGGTATTGTGAGACCAAAATAATTTACGCTGGCATTTTTATGTTATTTTTATACATTTTTACTTTCTTATACACAGAGTATAAGGAAGTATTGGAATCGTGAAAAAAATCGTTGACGAGATTTTCGCGGAAATACGTATATTGAGGTCCACTGAATCCGTTTTGATGGATGGATGTGTGTCCGAGTGTGCCATATCTCATCAACGAGATCAGATTTGTTAACGAAACTTGCTAATTATAAGTTTCATGAAAATACGAAGAGCTGAGTTGATTTTCACTGAAATTGAAAAACCGGAAGAGGAAGTTTACTCGACACACAAAACAATAAATTCCATTTATTTCAAAAATGGAATCAGTTATGAAAAAAAGTTTCAAATACAAGATGTTGGCAAAAATATTTGAAACATAAAATGTTATTTGCAATTTTCCTGTATATGCGTCTAATTTTGAGAAAAACTAATTTATATATTTAATAATATATTTGAATAATCATAGTAGCAATAGAAACAAAAAAAAAACATACATATTTAACATGTATATGTCAACTAATAATTGACAAATGCAAGGAGCAAGTCATAAGTGTTCAATTCAGCGTTTTTGATGTTATATCAATTTCATTGATCTATATTCTAAATATTAAATATGCTGTGTATAAGAAAATCGTGTGGTGGCCACACCAGATATTTTTTTCTTGTATACGTAGCTGTTATTATAAAAATGAATGTAATGACAACTCAATGACAGTTTCGTAAGAAATAAAAATAAATAAATATAAAATTAAAAAATTAAAATAAAATAAATATATCATCACGCCTTCTACCCATTACTGGGTGTGGCACTCTGCTGAAGCAGATCTCGGTAAGTGATATATTTTGCGTGTGAAGTGCGGTTACCAGACGTCAAATCACGGCCCCCAAACATGTTAGTGGTGGAGGAGCCACAGGGATAGCTTTTTCAAATTATGAAAATTTGTCGTTTGTGGGAATCGAACCAGGGACCTCAGGATCCACAGGCCGACTTCATACCACTGAGCTAGCCATCCCATAAAATTATATATAAATAAATTAAATAAATATTAATATATCATCACGCCTTTTCCCATTACTGGGTGTGGCACTCTAACGAAGCAGATCTCGGTAAGTGATATATTTATGTACGTGAAATGCGGTTACCAGCCGTCAAATCACGGTTCTCAAAGATGTTAGTGGTGGGGGAGCCACAGGGATAATTTTAAATTGGTGAAAATGTTTTGTCGGCTTTGGGGATCGAACCAGGGTTCTTAGGATCCATAGACCGACTTGATACCACTGAGCCATTATACCACTTTAACTTCAACCACATTCATAATTTCTTTCATACAAGCACGTTTATTCCTCATACTCGGAAACTTTCGTTCACGCAACAATCCTTCAATCATATTTATCCATAAGTCGCTCAAAATCGATTTTCAGATAATCATTTTTCCAAAATGTTTTCTAAATAGTCTTCAGGACAATCATCTTTCCAAAAATATATCTTAAAATCAATTTAAGAACAATAACCTTACCTAAAGTTCTTCTAAATCATCTTTAAAACAAAGTCATGAAATTGTTGTAAATACAAACAATTCTATAACGCTTAACTGTCACATGCATATTTCTAACTTGATTTTACCAGTAACTAAAAAGTAAAATATAGCATCCACATATATTTAGTAGCAGAAATTCATTCTCCACAACTATTATTTGACACTTTTTCCTGAGAATAGATCAGGAAAGAAATGACATTAAAAAAAAAACTTGTTTTCACATGATTTATTTTAAAATAATAAAAACTTACCTTACAAAGTACAAACACAATTGTAATTATCACTCACAATATTCATTGATTTACACTGTGTAGCAGAATCTTAGAGGACAAGGTAACTATGATATCGACAACTCTAAAAGCACGCCGTTTTTCAACTGTTTACGTAGTAAAAATTTGCTTCAACGATCGCACAGAACAGGTTGCCGTGAAGAAGGTAAACTAGTCTGGGATTTTCCCACTGATGCTCAATTATTTTAATATTTCCAGTGATTACTTTATGATTTTTTTTAAACTGACGTACGCCTAATAGGTACGCAACTTATTTAACACGCAAGTATAGCTGAGATAGTATTACTCATTTGTCTAAAATGTCTTCAAATCATCCTTACGGTAGTCATCAATCCAAAAAATTTCAGAATCGTCTCCAAGACTTTTTAGAAAAAAATTCCGCATTTAAATTCTCGTAAAAAAAGATTAAATTTGTTTTATATACAATTGTGCGATTTCTTTGTTATTACATAGCTATTATGTATGGGTTGGCTAGCTCAGTGGTATGAAGTCGGCCTGTGGATCCTGAGAACCCTGGTTAGATTCCAACAGACGACAAACAATTTTCATAATTTTGAAAAACTACCCCTGTGGCTCCTCCACCACTAACAACTTTGGGAGTCGTGATTTGACGACTGGTAACCGCACTTCACGCGTAAAATATATCACTTACCGAGATTTGCGACAGAGTGCCACACCCAGTATTGGGTAAAAGGCGTGATGATATATTTATATTTTATTTACATAACTATTATTACCTTGGTTACGTATAGAAAATAGACAAATGCAGACCAAGTGCGTTTCTGTAAGCACAGAAACACTAGTGCGGAAAGTAATTTGTGTTTTACGCAACTGTCAAAAGAAAGTTGAATTGAGAGCTTCCAACTTATAAATAAAATAACAATTTGTCCCTACTTTTCGGTCATCCTGTATAATAAATAAATAAATAAATAAATATTGATTTATTGGCAAATATTCAGCCTAAGCTGTTCTTCCATATTAACCTTTTAACAATTTAAACGAAAGGCAATATGTACAGGTATGGCACAACAAACTACAACTACAACATCAAATAAACATAGAAAATATTAACTAATAGTAACAAAATTCAGTTCATTAACAAAGCAATATAGCATACACGATACATAAATAAGTTACTAGATCAAAAGAGTGACGTAACACTATCCAGCAATAATTTTCTTATATTTTTACTGAATGCGATTTATTTTTCTCATATTAAAATTGGATCAGGTAGAGGGCTCCGAGGGGGGCTCAGTGCTATCGAGTCGTTCTTTGCATTTAAATACCCAGGTTCGATTCCCACAGCCGACAAAGAATTTACACCACCTTATAACTACCCCTATCGCCCACCCCCCTCCACTAATATCTTTGTGGACCGTGATTTGACGACTGGTAACCGCACTTCACGCGCATAAATATATTACTTACCAAGATCTGCAACGGCAGAGTTCCACACCCAGTAATGGCTAGAAGGCGTGATGATATATTTATATTAAAATTAAATTTACTATTTTCTTACCTGGCACAGAGTATACCTACCAAATAACCATGAAATACATGAATAATTAGTATAGAAATATTTTCGTAAGGAAATGTTTTTGGAACGGCTATTATAATAGGTACTGACAGTCAACAAGAATTAAGAAACAAGTTTTTCGCGTTGTACTAATCAGAAGAATATCTCCGCAGCCGATCAGTGATGATATATATTTAGTTGTGAGACGAACAAAGTAAATGCTTCAGAAAAGAAAAATGTTTTGTTTTAGTTGTTGTCGTTAGCAGTGTGGTTTAGTGCGTGATTAGTGGTAGATATAGTTAGTGAATTTATTTAGTAGATTAAGGAGTAATCTTATTATTTAGTAAGTATGAAATATTATGTGTATTTTAAAATTAATATGTCTGTAATAATAATATAAAGAATTCGTGGTTTGAAATATACGCAGAAATTGGCAGTTTGGAAAGATAAATAAATATATCATCACGCCTTTTACCCATTACTGTGTGTGGCACTCTGCCGGAGTAGATCTCGGTAAGTGATATATTTATGCGTTTCACCAGCCGTCTAATCACGGCCCCCAAAGATATTAGTGGTGAGGGAGCCACAGGGGTAATTTTAAATTGGTGAAAATGTTTTGTCGGCTTTGAAGATCGAACCAGGGTTCTCAGGATCCACAGGCCGACTTGATACCATTGAGATAAAATAAACGAATGAATAATCGATATTTTAAGTGCGCTAAACAGATATCACGGACAAAGTGTATAACATTTTTTTTTTATTCCGTTGTGACCATGAATGTCATCTTTTTTTAAAGAAGAATCGTCTAAAAACTATTTTTTAAATCTGTGTTAAAATGACAACCAAAAAAGTCTAGATACATTTTATACTTAATTAACTATTTTATAATAGATTTTTTTTGCATGCTCATCGAGTACGTCATCTTTATGAATAAAAAATAAATTAATTATATTTTATGGGTAACTGAGCCGAAATTCATGTATTTTAGTCATAAAAAGAGAGTGTAAACACTTGTTTTTGGCCCTAGGGCCATAATACAATAATTTTTCTATTGATACGTATATTAAATGACAATTTTTGTTTATTGTGAATACTTGATTTTGCAAAATGTCATTGTGGCATGTAAATACACCTGTTTTAATCTTTTGAACATATAATTAAATGTTATTTTGTTGTGTATAAAATATTATGTGTACCACGGGTGAAATTAGCGTTTTTGAACCTGAGTATGTTATTCGCGCCTCGTGCTAATAATCATGCCGCGTACCAGAAACGCTTGTTTTTACCCTTCATACATGAATAATAAATTACTTATTTCATTAAATGGGGTAGTTAGCTCAGTGGTATCAAGTCGGCCTATGGATCCTGAGAAACATGGTTCGAGTCCTACAAGCGACAAACAATTTTCACTATTTCAAAACTACCCCTGTGTCTCCCCCATTACTAACATCTTTGGAGGCCGATAACCGCACTTCACGCGCATAAATATATCACATACCGAGATCTGCTTAGGCAGAGTGCCACACCCAGTAATAGGTAGAAGGCGTGATGATATATTTATTTATTTTATATGAAATAAAAGACTATCATCTTCCAGAAATGCCTTCCAAATCGTCATTAAGACAGTCATTATCCCAAAATGTCACCAAATCATCTATAAGACAGTAATTTTTCCAAAGTATCTCCCATATCGTCTTTAAGACACTCATTTACCCAAAATGCCTGCTAAATCGTCATTAAAACAGTCATCTTCCCAAAATGTCATTGAAATCATTTCTAAGACAGTTATCATCCCAAAATCATTTGTTAGTCAGTCAACTTTCCAAACTGTCTGTCAAATCATGTGTATAATATCATCTACCCTAAATTCAACTATTTTAAAAGTCGTGAAAAACAGTCAATATTAGTTTAATTTTACCCTTCTTTAATATTTTCTTTTATTTTATCATTTTCAATTTATCGAAATTTTTACATCTATCAAAATAATTTTAAATTTGTATCTCTGTTAAATCAACCCAAAAAATATATATTTTTTCACAACCATTTTAATATGACGCTATTATTTCAATTTTTTCTATAGTAAAAAAACGCTATTTCGGGATTTTTTACGTTACCTTCAATATGTCATTGGTTCTAGGACCAAAAAAAGCAATTTTACTACAGGTATCCTGGTCATAAATAATAATTTTGTCAATTTGTTTAATTTTAAAATAAATATAAATAAATATATCATCACGCCTTCTACCCATTACTGGGTGCGGCACTCGGCCGAAGCAGATCTTAATAAGTGATATATTTATGCGCGTAAAATGCGGTTACTAGCCGTCAAATCACGGCCCCCCCAAAGATGTTAGTGGTGGGAGAGCCACAGGGATAATTTCAAATTCATGAAAATGTTTTGTCGACTGTGGGGATCGAACCAGGGTTCTTAGAATCTACAGGCCGACTTGATATCACTGAACCATTACCCCATTGTAATTTTAATTTGTATAAAACTGCGGTATGTTCCGAATAAGTTGGTAAAAAGAAAGAATATGTTTCATTTGAACTAAAAATACTATTTTGAGTTCCGCAGTATTGCCAGACTCCGCTACGCGTCGTTCGGAAACTTTTATTGCTCGACCCTAATTAAACAAATAACTATTTATTTTTATAAATACGAGTTTTTTGTTTTTGGTGCTTTTATCGTGCGTTATTAAATATCAATGTCCAATAAAATCGTTTTAATGGCCGTTATTTTTAGCACTGTCCTTTAAAGTACTATAATACACAAAATTTAAACGTCTCGGTAGGAAAATGCAATTTTTTTTTATTTGACAATTGTGTTTGTAACCTTGGCTTTAGAGTAAAATCATGATTGAATATTCAATACCACTAATTTTAACCTTAGACAAACTGGTTTTGTATCAAATATAAAACTGTACACACTACAAAATACATCGTTAATAACACGGGACTGAGGTATTTCCAAATATATGATTAGCATGTATTTAACGTAACTAATTTGTTCTTAGAAACGATTAGTATTTTGATTAGTCACTGATTTCAATTTAATACATCCATTTAGAATTTAATATATCATAGGCTATCTTCGTGTACTCGGGGCCATCAATTGGATTTTGAGAATTGTAATAACTTAGAGTTCGGTAATAGTATATTACATAATAAGTCAGAAAAGTGATGCTTTACTTGATGAAGCGGTTGTTGAAATTGAATTTTAATCTGCTGAGTCAAGTAAAAACACTAGCCTGATATATTATATAAACGATTTTTTTTGGAACCGTTTAATTTAATCAATAATTAATCATAAATAATTAAAAATGTTTAAAGTTTTTGATATGAATTGTATTGACAGTAGACTACGAATTCAAGGTTACAACAACAACAAAATCTGGTGTGGTCGCCACACGACTTTCTTATACACAGTATATTTAATATTAAAAACGCTGAATTGAACACTTATGACTTGATCCTTGCGTTTGACAATTATTATTTGACATATAAATGTTAAACATGTTTATGTTTTTGTTTCTATTGCTACTATGATTATTGAAATGTATTATTAAATATATAAATTAGTTTTTCTCAAAATTAGACGCATATACAGGAAAATTGCAAATAACATTTTATGTTCCAAATATTTTTGCCAAGATCTTATATTTGAAACTTTTTTTCGTAACTGATTCCATTTTTGAAATAAATGGAATTTATTGTTTTGTGTGTCGAGTAAACTTCCTCTTCTGGTTTTTCAATTTCATTCAAAATCAATTCAGCTCTTCGTATTTTCATGAAACTTGCAATTAGCAAGTTTCGTTAACAAATCTTATCTCGTCCATGAGATATTGCACACTCGGACACATATCCATCCATCAAAACGGATTCAGTGGACCTCGAAACACGTATTTCCGCGAAAATCTCGTCAACGATTTTTTTCACGATTCCAATACTTCCTTATACTGTGTATAAGAAAGTAAAAAGTCAGCACAATGATAACGAATACCTATTGTCTGACTTCTTTAATTTTGAGGACCAAATTTTTGTT
The DNA here is from genome assembly GCA_911728475.2 of Pterostichus madidus. Taxonomy (NCBI): domain Eukaryota; kingdom Metazoa; phylum Arthropoda; class Insecta; order Coleoptera; family Carabidae; genus Pterostichus; species Pterostichus madidus. The sequence goes on from OU452316.1 coordinate 29,528,245, forward strand.
TGTATTTTGCTAGGAATTAATTTATATAATATAATTAAATCATTGATATTATTATTTTGTATTATATTGTTATTTCCAGAATTAACCACCGATTAATTAAAGGAATTATAAATATTGTTACAACAACATTGAATTAGCAATTGTTTTTTATCACAAATTAAATGAATAATATGTATATAAGTTTACATTGAATGTTTTTACCACATCGCTGCGGTAAAACCGGATGCAATGATTTGTAATAAAATTAAAAATTCGTTTACGACAAAAAATGAAAGTGGGAAATACCTACACAATTTGTCATCTTATTCAATATATATGGAACCAAGGATTAGTACAAAACGTCATCTGACACAAACAAAATTAATTAATTAATGTCAATCTATCCAGATACCTGAATTTTGTTGTTTTTTTACTTTCTTATACGTAGTATAAGGAAGTATTGGAATCGTGAAAAAAATCGTTGACGAGATTTTCGCGGAAATACATGTTTTGAGGTCCACTGAATCTGTTTTGATCATTTTCTCAATGATGTCTGTGTGTGTGGATGGATGGATGGATGGATGGATGGATGGATGGATGGATGGATGGATGGATGGATGTGTGTCCGAGTGTGCAATATCTCATGAACGAGATAAGATTTGTTAACGAAACTTGGTAATTATAAGTTTCATGAAAATACGAAGTGCTAAGTTGATTTTGAATGAAATTGAAAAACCGGAAGAGGAAGTTTACTGGACACACAAAACAATAAATTCCATTTATTTCGAAAATGGAATCAGTTACGAAAAAAAGTTTCAAATAAAAGATGTTAGCAAAAATATTTGGAACATAAAATGTTATTTGCAATTTTCCTGTATATGCGTCTAATTTTGAGAAAAACTAATTTATATATTTAATAATATATTCTAATAATCATAGTAGCAATAGAAACAAAAAACAAAAACATGTTTAACATTTATATGTCAAATAATAATTGTCAAACGCAAGGAGCAAGTCATAAGTGTTCAATTCAGCGTTTTTAATATTAAATATGCTGTGTATAAGAAAGTTTTGTGGTGACCACACCAGATTTTTTTATCTTGCAACCGTCAAATAATAATTGGTAATTAATTAAATTCTTAATCTTAACGGGTAATGACTCAGTGGTATGAAGTCGGCCTGTGGATCCTGAGAACCCTGGTTCGATTTCCACGGCTCCCCAACCATTAACAACTTTGAGGGTCGTGACTTGACGGTTGGTAACCACACTTCTCGCACATAAATATATCACTTATCGAGATCTGCTTCGGCAGAGTGCCACACCCAGTTATGGGTAACAGGCGTGAAGATATATTTATTTTATTTATTTTAATTAAATTCGTAATTTTAATGGGTAATGGCGCAATGGTATCGAGTCGGCCTGTGGATCCTAAGAACCCTGGTTCGATCCCCACAGCCGACAAATATTTTCACCAATTTTAACTTACCCCTGTGGCTCCCCCTCCACTAACATCTTTGCGGCGTGATTTGACGGCTGGTAATCGCACTTCACGCGCATAAATATATCAGTTACTGAGATCTGTTTCGGCAGAGTGCCACACCCAGTAATGGGTAAAAGGCGTAATGATATATTTTTATTTATTTATTTATTGTTAATCGTTTGACGTCATCATTAATTTCGAAAAATGGTTCAAGCAAAAGTAATTTCAAACTAAATTCTTAGAAAAAATGAACCATAGAGAAAATATAAGAAGAATTATTAACAGTTATGCCTGGAAGCTTCTAGTAAAAAATGCTATCAGCTGGCGGTGTATAAAAACAAAAAAGACACGTTTGTAAAGACCGTAATTTTCCTATCTTTAATATGCTAAGGTTCGAGCGAGCCATTTAATTAATGAAATCAAAACACGCAACTGTATTTTGTCCTGGGTTCAAATCTGGTCATAGAAGAGTTAAAACTGAAAACATTACTTTTATTTTTCTCTTGAAAGTGTTTAAAAGAAAGTGATCTTCCAAAGTGTTTTATGAATCGATTTTAGACAGTAATTTTTCGCAAAATGTTTCTTAAGTTGTATTTAAGACAGTCATTTTTCCAAATTGTCTTCAAAATCATTTGTAAGTCAGTCATGTTCTCAAAATGTCTTCCAAATCGTTTCTAAGACAGTCATTTTTCCAAAATGTCTGCCCAATCAGTTTTAAGTCAGTTAGTTGTCCAAACGTCTCCCAAATCATATTTAATAGTTATTTTTATAACAAGTGCCGAAAAAGGCTCGTTACGTGCAAGTGCAGAATTTAAGAAATCTGCACGAGCATGTAACCTTTTTCGGCACGTGTTATAAACAACATTTTTCCTACAACTGTGCGATTTAGTAAATCACTAAAATATTATTAAAATTTATAAAATTTATAAAATTTTAATGATATTACATGAGAACGATGTTTTACGGCGTTGCTATGGTTTGTTTGTTGATTGCTTGCACATTGTTCTACGTTATTTAAAAATATTTCACTAACGTCAAAATAATTTCTTCAAAATCATCTTGATTGGAATAGTACAGTGAGTGATTCTTCTTTATCATTAACACCTCCAAAGATAATTGAAGCTCCGGATCATACTATGTTGGATCTATTTTCGACAATGACAATCAACCTGCTGCTGGTACTTCTGAAGCTTCCGAAATTGTTACCAATAATATTACTGGTAATAATATGAGCAGGTACGGAAGAAATCAATGTTTCTTTAGACACAAAAGTTTCCACTTTACATTATGTCAATATAAGCAACTGTAACAACTGTATTAATAATATACACAAACACTAAATATTATGTATATCACTTACTCTTAAAATAAAACCATTTATCGATATATTTTCCTTTGTTCGGTTCTTTTTATTAATTGTCTACAGATTAGATATACTGCAAATTAAGGTTACGTTTATAAACGTCAAAATATACTACTGCATATTTACTAGCGCTGGTTCACCGTATCTTCTTCTTCCATAAGCGTCTGTGGTCAAAATATGAATTACGTGCTTGGCGCGAAATTTAAATCGCTGTCAAAACAATATTCTTTTGACAGTTACGTAATGAAGCACTTTCCGCACTAGTGTTTCTTTGCTTTCGGAAACGCACTTGGTCTGCATTCATCTACTTTCCATACGTAACCAAGGCAATTATAGTTACGTAATAACAAAGAAATCGCACAGTTGTAGGAAAAAATATATATATTCTCAAAATTCTCGTTTTTAAGTTAGTTATTTTTCCAAAATGTATCGCATATAATTTTTAAGTCAGCCATTCACTCAAAATGTGTTTTAAATCGGCTCTAAGACCATTCTTTTCCTAAAATATTATCCAGATCATTTAAAAGGCAGTCATCTGCCGAGAATGTTTCCCAAATAGTTTTTAAGTCAGCCATTTTCCAAAATATCTCCCAAATCATTTTTAAGTCAGTCATTCACTCAAAATGTGTTTTAAATCGGTTCTAAGACAATTCTTTTCTCAAAATATCTGCCAGATAATTTGTAAGTCAGTCATTTTGCCAATTCTCAAATCTTCTCTAAGACAGTCTTTTTCCGAAAATATAAATAAATAAATATATCATCACGCCTTCTACCCATTTCTGGGTGTGGCACTCTGCTAAAGCAGATCTCGGTAAGTGATATGTTTTGCGCGTGAAGTGCGATTACCAGTCGTCAAATCACGGCCCCCAAACATTTTAGTGGTGGAGGAGCCACAGGGATAGCTTTTTCAAATTATAAAAATTTGTCGCCTGTGGGAATCGAACCAGGGACCTCAGGATTCACAGGCCGACTTCATACCACTGTGTAAAATGTTTCCCAAATAATTGTTTGTCATTCTTCTTTCCAAAATGTTTCTCAAATAATTTCTCAGTCATTTACTCAAAATATCTGCCAACTCGTCATTAAGACAGGTATTTATAAAACTGTAATCTTTTCAAAATATCCCCAAATTCGTTTCTAAGACAGTCCTCTTCCCAAAATGTATTCTAAATCATTTGTAAATCAGTTATTTGTTCAAAATGTCTCCCAAATCATCTCTAAGACAGTCCTTTTCCGAAAATGTTTCCCAAATAATTTTAAGTCATTCATCGTTCCAAAATGTTTCTCTAATAATCGCTAAGACAGTACTTTGTCTAAATCTCCCAATCGTCATTAAGACAGTCATCTTCCTAAAATGCTTTTTAAATTGTCTTTAAGACAGCTGTTTTTATAAAAAGACTTTCAAATCGTCTGTAAGACAGTGATTGTCCCATAATGTCACCCAAATTATCTATAGAACAGTCATTTCTCCAAAATGTCTCCCAAATAGTCTCTAAGACAGTCATCTACTCAAAATGCCTTCCAGATCATCTATAAGACAGTCATTGTCTTAAAATGTCTCCTTAATGATTTATAAGACATCCAAAAAATCTCTAAGACACTCATTTATCCAAAATGTCTCCCAAATCGTCTCTAAGACAATTATTTACTCAAAATATCTGCCAACTCGTCATTAAGATAGTCATCTATAAAACTGTAATTTTTTCAAAATATCCCCCAATACATCTTTAAGACAGTCCTTCCAAAAAGTCAGTCATTCATTCAAAATGTGTCTCAAAACAGCTGTAAGACTGTTCTTTTCTCAAAATACCTACCAGATCATTTATTAGCCATTTTTCCATCTTCCAGAAATGTCTTCTAAATCGTCTCCAAGACAGACATTTTCCCAAAACATCGTAGCTCAGTGAGTAAAAGCGAGGTAAAACTTGCGTTTCTTAATTAGCAAGCAAGAGGTCGTGCGTTCAAATCTCACTGACTAAAATAAAAAACGATTGTGTCTGAGTAGTTCGGATTCCACTATAAGCTGTAGGCCCCCTGTACTGTAATTGGGATTTACTTCCTGTTGTGCAGAGTAACAAAGTAAATAAATAAATAAAACCCCCAAATGGTCTCTGAGATAAGGAAAAAGAGCTAGAAATATCACTAGGTATTTTGTAGTTTCCATTTCTTCCAGGAATGTCCGTTTGGCTACTGGTGAGCCTAGTGCTAACCTGGTGCACATTTGGAAGCCGGTGTCAACAGTGGACGTCACCCTGCCCGGGGATATTCTCGTACGACCCCGAGGGCACGGTAGGCGACCGATGGTGGGGCACTATTAGTATCACCACCGATGCTGAATATGCTGGGTTATGGATGAGGGTAGTTATGGATCGCCCGCTTCTAGAATTAGGGGTGAGTTAAAATCTAAACTTTCAAGTTTTAATCTACGATATTTTAATTCAAACTTATTTGTATATTTAAATGATTATTTTTGATGTTTCTCAAAACCAATGAAATGTTTCATTGTATGTCACGTGTCTGCGTTTTAACCAATCCTGTCACTATTATACTGAGAATAAAGCTCTTGTGATTATTCCCGGGAATAATTTCTGTAGGTGCTTTTTTATTTGTGACAAATGATATGTAGTTGTCAACTATATAAAACTGTCAACGCGCCAAGTAAAATGTGTGAAAAAAATCGATTTAGTTGTATTTTAGATACAGAAATACACCAAAAAATTTTGGAAATAACTTCCAAGAATACGTTAATAAGTAATCAATCGAAATGGACCCAGTTCAAAAATCTTTTAAGTTGGATGAATCGACCTCAACAGCTAAGTCAAAAAATAATCTAATTAAATATAAGTCGAGAGTTGTATAAATTAGAAAATAATTCTCCAGTATCTTTCTCAAACTTGTTGCCATTTGGCAATAACCAAAAAACCTATTCACATTTTAATCATTACGTCACAGTTTTCATTCTATATAATTTCCATGTTTAATTATCTCCACAGACAGACTTCGGTGAAGCCGTCCAACGTGAACCCAACGAATTCCTTATTAGGAAGTCGAAACACCGGCTGCCGGCGGGTGAAACTCTCCAGATTCGAATATTCGCCCGGTTTTCAGCCGGCTCGACTGCGCCCCAGCTGCTGGGGTTGCGTCTCAATGGTCGTGTTATATGTCCTGTGAACGGTGTCATCGAAGCTAGTACGCCCGATGTGGCGCTGGTGTCGCCCTGTCCCAAGTTTTTCAAGTAAGAGCGTAAAAACACACTTTTTTATCGGTTGGGAAACGGTTGTTTATATTCAGAATGTTTCCTGAAATAATAATTTAATTTAAATAATTTAAAAAATGTTTCAAAGGTTTATGATTGAAGATATTTTTGCAACATTAGATACTTTTATTAATATTTTTCACAATTATTTTTTTTAAATGGCATGCTATAATTTTTGTTTAACAATCAAAATCTGCCACAATAATGAAAAATAACAATAATAAAAAATTTAAACGATGAAAAACTTCCAACAATGGAAGATTATATTAATGAAAATAACAACAATGAGATATTCAAACAATGAAAAACCGCAATAATGTAATATAACAACTATAGATAATTCACACAATGAGAATGAAAGATCAGAAAAAAAAGCACAATAAATACAATAAAAATTTCAAACAATGTAAAAAAAAAATCTCCAACAATGTAAATTACAATAATGCAAAATAATAACAATGGATAATTAAAACAATGAAAGACTCCAACAATGAAATATTACAATACTGTAAAATAACAACAATAGATAATTCAAACAATGTAACATTCTAACAATGATGAACACAACAATGAAAAGTTCAAACAATCAAAAATGCCTACAATGAAAGATTACAATAATGTAAAATAACTACAATAAAAAATTCCAACAATAAAAAACTTCAACGACAAAAGATCACAATAATGAAGAATTACAACAATGAATAATTACAGTAATGCAAAACACATCGGAAAATTGAAACGATAAAAAAATCCAACAATGAAATATCACCACGAAAATTTTCAACAATGAAGAATTTCATAAACGAAAACCTTTTTTTCTCATTGGTCAATTCTATTAAAACATTCAAGACCTATTTATAAATGTCAAATTTAATTCTGTATTGGTGGTGTTGTAGACAGGCTCTTAAAAAATAATATGAATTTTTATTTGATATCTTTGTAATAATTAGCCCCGGTTGCATAAAAATCATCTAATCATATTGTTAATTAAAGAAAAAAAAATTTGAAAAAAAAAACGTATCTAATAAATGCCAAAAATGTGTACATTTCAAAACGTTATAATTTCTATAGTACGCATGAAACTAATAAATATTGTTTAACCATTAGTTACGAGCCGAGTGGTCCGGACACAGAACCGGATCGCTGGTACGGTACTATTGAATTACAATCCGACCGTGAGTTGTCTGGAGTCTGGCTCCGGGTCGTGCTTGACCGCCCTTCCATACAGCTCGGGGTAGGTTCAGAGGTATTGTATACCCTTACTTCTATTTCTATTTCGCACTTGCACTTGTAACTGTTACAAACATACATTTTATAAAACACTTCTCTATGCTTATTAGACAGTAGGGATGGACGGTATATCGATGTTTTTAATATCGTTATATCGATATTATATATTTGACAATATCGATATATTGAAGAATCTATAATTTAGATATATCGATATATAATACAAACACAACTCGTCAATTGCGATGTGGAATTGAGTTTTAATAAAATAAGAAAATAATAGGAAAAAATCTGGTGTGGTCACCACACGACTTTCTTATACACAGCATATTTAATATTTAGAATATATGAATGTTATATAATATTATTAAACATGTAATTTAGTTTTTCACTAATTCAGCATTTATCTGTGTCTACGTATAATTTTTTTAGTAATGTTGACTACTTTATGTCTAACTTTACTGATGAGGCATATACAGGCTGTCCGTTTTTCGAGCCTAACCCTTGGTATCTCATGAACCGTGAGATGCGAAGTCGATTAAATTGAGGTAAAGTTGCCAAATTAGTTGACCATTTTAATGATGTATTTGTTTTTCCGAAAAAAGACATAGATAACTAGATGAAGCGAAAATTTAAATTTATGTTTTTTGGTTCTATTGCTACTATTATTATTGGAATATATTATTAAATATATAAATTAGTTTTTCTCAAAATTAGACGCATATACAGGAAAATTGCAAATAACATTTTATGTTCCAAATATTTTGGTAACATCTTTTATTTGAAACTTTTTTTCGTAACTGACTCCATTTTTGAAATAAATGGAAATGATTGTTTTGTGTGTCGAGTAAACTTCCTCTTCCGGTTTTTCAATTTTATTCAAAATCAACTCAGCTTTGTATTTTCATGAAACTTATAATTAACAAATCTTATCTCGTTGATGAGATATTGCACACTCGGACACACATCCATCCATCAAAACGGATTCAGTGAACCTCAAAACACGTATTTCCGCGAAAATCTCGTCAAAGATTTTTTTCATGATTCCAATACTTCCTTATACTGTGTATAAGAAAGTAAAAAAAACACTTGTCAAAGTTCCACAAAATTGCAACACATTTGAATCAACTTATTAGGTCATCATCAAACGGCTGGTCAGTTCAATTTGTCTTTATTCATTGCTGTCAAGCAGTTTGCGATTTTTGTCGGTAGATGGCACTGCATGGTGCTCCGTAGCTCTCATGTCATGATACCTTCATTAGTATTCTTAATTCAAATGTGCTGTAATTTTTTGTGGAACTTTGACAAGTGTTGGAAATTTTTTTTTCCTTTTTTTTCTTATTTTTTAAGACTCACTTCCACATCGCAATTGACAATTTGTGTTTGTATTATTTAATTGCTGTCAAGCAGTTTGCGATTTTCGTCGGTAGATGGTACCACGGGTTGCTCCGTAGCTCTCATGTCATGATACCTTCACTAGTATTCTTAACATCTGTCAGTTCAGCTTACATAGTACCACAGTTCACTAGCTCCTAGCTGGTCTAGCTGGATTGTTGGTCGCACTATACTGATGAGTTCCTAAAAAACGAAACACGTATATGGTTAAAGCTGAACTGACCAGCCTTCAATGATGACCTAATAAGTTGATTCAAATGTGCTGTAATTTTGTGGAACTTTGACAAGTGTTGGAAACATGTTCCTATTATTTTCTTATTTTATATATCGATATGTTTGATAAATCGATATTTTTAATATATCAATATTTTTTATATAAACTGTCAAAATACAGGCGCGATGGCCGAGCGTGTTAATGCACATCTCTGAGCATGCTGTGACGTCATCCGAACCAAGGTTCGTCAGTTCGAATCCGCCTGTCGACAAAGTATGATTTGTCGTTAAAATAAAAAATACAGTTACTTGTATGAATCATACTCGGGCGCTATAAGCTAGTCACTTATACATATGCCTTAAAAGTAAGTAACATCGACTCAGAAAACCGGCAGTACGGCAGCGTAAAAACTGCGGCTCGGTGTGCCCGGTAGGCCCAGGCCCGACTCGGGCTGTAGCGCCAGTAAAGAAGAAACTGTCAAAATAAATGAAAATAATATTAGCTGTATTCCATTTACCACTTGGTTTCCTTAAATCAGTTCAGATAAATTTGTCACATGACTAAATGAACTGAATTAAGCAAACTGATGCAATTATTTGGGTGAATTACTTCAAAGTAAATTAGAATCAGTCATTCTAGTACGGGAAATAAAGTAAGCGAAGTAATCCAGCGAAATAAATAACTGATCTGGTTCAGTAAATGCAAGTTAGATCTGATCCAAATGGCAAATGGAATACGTCTAATACTTATATCCTTAGATATTATTTTAACAGTTTAATAGATAAAACGTCAAACATTTGTTTAATTTTGTTTCAATTCCATGGCCATCGATAGTTTTTGAGGCAATTTTCGTCATTTTCAAATTTAATTCGTGCCGTTACACAGCATGCAAAATTAATTTCGTTCATTGATTTAAATGTAAAATGTTATACCCTAAAACTTTTATTAGAAGGTTTCTTGCTTAAAATAATTAGGGAAGCAGGAAATTACAACATAATAATTTTACATGTTAAATCTCTATTTTAACCCTTACCAACCACCACCCGGCATAATTTCACAACTACAGAAAACTAAATTTTTTCAACATTGATACAGAATTGGTTTGGAGAGGTAACCACCGACGACAACAAAGAATACCTCATTAAAAATCGCCAACAAAAAGTGCATCCGGGTGAAACGATACCCATTCGTTTCTTCGTGAAATACAACCCCATAGAGCCGGTTCCCAAGATAGAGAGGGTGCGATTGAACGCACAGGATGTTTGCCCTGAAACCGGAAGTGCCCAACCACCCACTGTAGCTCCTGCTAAACCTGTAGAGAGGTAAGTACTTGTGAATTTGTGTAGTCCACCATTTTGAATGTTTATTTGTTTTTAGTACTACGAAAGGTAATCGTCCAAGTTGGATTAAACCGGATACCGGTCCTAAACCGGATAGTTCGATTTTCGGGTCGGATTTTGATCCGCAATCAAGGCCGATATTTTTACCAGGACGTAAGTTATATTTGAATTATCGTGTTATGCATTTTTCTTAATTGCGTTGCTACAAGTTGTATTCATATAAAATAAATATACATATATAAACATATCATACCCATTATTGGGTGTGGCACTGTGTCTAACAAATCTCGGTAAGTATTAAACAGGTTCAATTTAGTTATGTCCACCATTGCTATCTCGAAAACTATAAGAGCTATAAGGTTGCTTAAATTACCAAACAAATAACATTTCCCAAGTTTATTACAAAACTATTACAATTTTTTTTTTTGACCAGTCGTTCTCAAAATATGGTGTTCAACTTTCTTATTTTAATGGGAACCTATTTTTTTTATTTGCTTTCTCAATTCAGTTTTTCTTATTTAATTCACCGACTATAATAGCTCAGTGGTATCAAGTCGGCCTGTGGATCCTAAGAACTCTGGTTCGATCCCCACAGCTGACAAAACATGTTCACCAATTTAAAAATTACCCCTGTGGTTCCCCAACCACTAACATCTTTGGGGGGCGTAATTTGACGGCTGGTAATCGCACTTCACACGCATAAATATATCACTTACGGAGATTTATTTCGGCAGAGTACCACACCCAGTGATGGGTAAAAGTCGTGATGATATATTTATTTTATATTTATTTTTTTAATTTATAAAAACAACCATTTGTTTGACTTAAAAAGGGCGGCAAATTGGAGACCGCCCTGCTCAATGTGATGTGTACAGATTAGATATACTGCAATTTAAGGTTATGTTTTTAAGCGTTCAAATATATCACTGCATATTTCTTCTTTTTCCATATGAAATGTGCCTAACATATGAAATTCCGTGTTTGGCGCGAAATTTAAATAGCTCTCATTTATATTTTCTTTTGACAATTGCGTCAAGTACAAATTACTTTCCGCACTAGTGTTTCTTTGCTTACAGAAACTCACTTGGTCTGCATTTGTCTACTTTCCATACGTAACCAAGGCATTAATAGTTACGTAATATCAAAGAAATCGCAGTTTTGGGAAAAGTTGATTTCTGTTTAAAACAAAAAATTTGCACTCCGTATTTTGAGAACCACTAGTCGAAACAAATTGTTGTTAACGATATTTGTTAACTAAATGGACCACCCCTATGTCATATTTTTAATGATGTCAGTTAATCCTTATAACGTTTTCAGTGTAGTAAATATATTAATAAATTTATTTCACTATCGTATCGATTATTGTTCTTGCAGGTGTGCCATCATCCAACGAGCCATGCGGCACCGTGGCAGCCCTACCGCGACCTCTCATCACCCACGGTGAAGTCGCCAACGAGGCTCAATGGCCGTGGCACGCCGCACTTTACTACCCCAAGGGCATTGACCTGCAGTACATCTGCGGCGCTTCACTCATATCACTACGCCATGTGCTAACAGCGGCACATTGTGTTACTAAACGCGCCTCGAACAACCCCGTCGGCAATGATGACGTGGAGGTCTACCTGGGGAAGTATCATCTCAGGCAGTTTTCCAGTAAAGGGATACAGAGTAAACAGGTAGGGAAGATTAGTTTTTGAGGGATTGTATTTGACACGACAGAGGATAAGTCTTCCTTAGAGGCTTGACACCTAGAGGACGTTGGCAACGGCTTCATGACAATTAGAGTTAAGAATAAATAAATATATCATCACGCCTTTTATCCATTACTGGGAGTGGCACTCTGCCGTAGCAGATCTCTGTAAGTGACTAGTGAACTGTGATACCGTCTTAACATCAGTCAGTTCAGCTAAGACAGTTCACTAGTCCCTAGTTGGTCTAGTTGGATAGTTGATCGCACCATACTGATGAGTCCCGAAAGGACGAAACGCGTCTATGGTTAAAGCTGAACTGACCAGCGATTTGTTGATGACTTGATAAGTTGATTCAAACATGCTGTAAAATATTTGTGGAATTTGTGACAAGTGATGGAAAATTTTGTTTTTTCCTATTTCTTCTTATTTATTAAGACTCAATTCCACATCGCAAATGACATTTTGTCTTTGTATTATATATTTATATTATTATGGGCTAGCTAGCTCAGTGGTATCAAGTTGGCCTGTGGATTCTAAGAACCCTGGTTCAATCCCCACAGCCGACAAAACATTTTCACCAATTTAAAATTACTCCTGTGGCTCCTCCATCACTAACATCTTTGGGGGCCGTGATTTGACGGCTGATTAGCGCACTTCACACGCATAAATATATAACTTACCGAGATCTGCTTCAGTAGAGTGCCACACCCAGTAATGGGTAAAAGGCATGATGATATATTTATTTGATTGACTAATCGGTGTGTGATGTAGGTGTCGCTAGTGGTTATACATCCTAACTACAATCATCGCTACTACGCAAATGACATCGCCATGTTAGCGCTCGTAGTGACTGTCGAATACACGGACTATGTGCGTCCTGTGTGTCTCTGGACCGAGGACTCGGACATTGCGAACATCGTCGACAAGGAGGGCACCGTCGTCGGCTGGGGGTAAGTCTACCAGATACACAGCCTGTGCACACAAACACGAAATATACAAGTTTAATATAGGATTTTAAAAATGTGTGAAAATTTACATTACTGTATATTTTAGAGCAAAACCACAACAATAAAAAATTGTTTAGAATGGGCCTTTCAAGACTTTTTTGAATTTTTTAATTAATCTACGTAATAAAATAATTATACCCAAATTTTTTATTTTTTAAAAAAACTTGTATTAAGCATGATAAAAATATTTAAACTTTCGAAACAAATTAATATGACGTAGTTGCAACTTAGCTTAAAGAGAGACAGATAAGACAGAGATAAATAACACGTAACGTGTGTCGTTGTCAGTAGAATCCTCAGACAAAACATAACTAGACCGATAACAACGGCGTTTGTTGTGAGTCAGAAAGGGATAGAATAACTGGTTGGTGAGGCGGGTGCGCGGCAAGTGTACTCGCTCCTTGCCGCGCTCCCGGCGGACCATCAAGTTATTCCATTCCTCTCTGCTTCACAACACTGCATTGACTTGAGTACGGCATAATTCGTCTAGTATTATACGTCATTGGTAGAATCGTAGAATGCTGAATGCTTATTTCTTCTTCGTCTTCTTGAGCACCGACAAACGTTTCAGACAAAGCTCTGTGATTGGCTTAATGCAACTACGTCATTGCAATATGGCAGTGCGAACATTTTAAATTATTCAACTTTAACTTTCATATTTCAGCAATAAAGATATCATTTATGGTATGATTTTATATTGTATTAAATATGATGTACGGTCAAGAATTTATTTTAATAAATATATATTAAAAAGCTCTACCACTTGAATCCCCCATTAAATTTCACTTGTAAAAAGTTTATTTTTGTTATACTAGCATGTCTATAGTACTAGATATTTAATATAATAATAATAATATATCATCACGCCTTCTACCCATTACTGGGTGTGGCACTCTGCCGAAGCAGATCTCGGTAAGTGATATTTTGCGCGTGAAGTGCGGTTACCAGTCGTCAAATCACGGCCCCCAAAGATGTTAGTGGTGGAGGAGCCACAGGGGTAGATATTTGACATATAAAATGTTACATTTTTGCCATGAGAAAATAATAAACCAATCATTTTGACAGCTCAATCAAGAATTCCTTTTTTCTTTTCCGACTTTAGAATAACATATTCTTGCACATATATTGATGCTAAAATGAGCTTCATTCTTAAACGATTTTTGGTGACATATTGTTATCATAGATTGGTATAACTGCATTACATACACAAAATATCTAGGCAACGAACCAAATATAAATCTCAATTTTTATAAATATCTGGACAACGTAAAAAATAAATCATAAATCACTATTACCAACTTAACTATTCTACAAAAAATTACCCTTAATGATAAATGTCAACTATTTTTATAAAGAAATTATGAAAAAGAAAGCCGAACCAGAGAAAATAGTATAAAACACCCGTTACAGAAGGCAACTTATTGTAGCGCTGGTTGCGCAGCGGCGAGAGGACGAACGAACAAGAATTCAAAATGAAAGCAAGTTGTCCCTCCGTATTTTGAGAACCACTGGTCGGAAAAGTTAATAATTTTGAGATTTGCAAAATGTTATTTGTGTGGTAATTTAAGCAACCTTGCAGTTCTTATAGTTCTCGAGATAGCAATGGTGGCACATCTAAATTAAACATTTTGTATGAGATTTAATTTTAATAAACGTTTTGTGCTTGTACTTTTACTCTAAAATGTACAGAAGAACCAATTTTCCACACATTTCGAAAATCCTATGTTATAAATTTCTATGTTCCGTGTTTCTGTGAACATCCCGTACTAGTATGTATATATATTTATTCTGTAACGTGTGGTTATTTAATGATAAGAAATCTTGAATTTATTCTTATACACTAATGATTTTTTCAGCTGTACTGTTTGTCATTATAACAATAAAGACAGGTAAATAAGAATGAATATAAGAAAGTTAAATCTTGTTAATTTATTTCAATGCTTCCGGCTTTACTAATTTATATCATATTGTTTATGAAAACCATCTGAAACTGGTTATATAATTATATCGATTTATTGTGTATAAATAGATGAATTCTTCAGTTGGTGATGGTTGCTATACCAACCATATACCGGGTGGTGTTTGATAGGGGTAAAATCATAATATTGTAATTTCCTGCTTCTCTAATTATTTTAACTAATAAATCTTCAAATAAAAGTTTTAGGGCATAAAATTCTGCAACTAAATAAATTTTGCATGCTGTGTAATGGCAAAAATTAACTCTGAAAATGACGAAGATTGCCACAAAACTAACGATACTTATGAAAATGAAACAAAATTGAACAAATGTTTCACGTTTTATCTATCAAAAAAAGTCATAAAATAAAAAAATTGACATTTTCAGATGTAATTTGTGCCCAGCATGCAAAATTAATTTTGTTTATTGATTTAAATACAGAATTTTATGCACTCAAAACTTTTTCAGACGACCACGTATAAAAGTAACCATAACAATATCGTAAACTACTACGGAAAGTTGAAAATAACATACACTGATATGTTAGTACAACGTACACTTCTAATATATCAGGTGAAGTTCCATTGATTGATAACAGATGGCGTTACGATGAAAGAAAATCATAAAATAAATGAAAAGAACTTGTATTATTATTTAAATCGAAGTTTTGGCAGATTTTTCGACACATTTGCACTGATAAATCTTAATTTTTTAAATTAATAATTACTTATTTACTAATATTTTAGGATTATTTAATATTTTTATATTACGGTTAGTACAGTTGGTATCACAATACCTAACCTCAAACGTCAAACGTCAACGCTTATCTACAAAAAAGCATCAGCTGTCAATGTGTAACAACATTGTATAAACTGTTTTTAGAAATATTTTGTGGTCGTCTGAAAACTAGTGCACATAACTCGCTGGAAAGTGTGATAACTGTGCTCGTGTACTTAAATCACTCGGCGCTACGCGCCTCCTTTTTCAATTTGTACACTCACACGTTATCTTACACTTTCAATGCTTGTTATGTAATATACCATTATTTGAAGGTTTTTTACTTACTAAAAATTTAATACAATTAAAAATTTAAAGTATTTTTGTTTAAACTAATTAAGGAAGCAGCAAATTACAAAATTATGATTTTACATATTAAATCCCTATGTTGGCCCTTACCAATCACCACCCGGTACATAAAACTGGTAATGGTTGCTGTATTAAGCATATACAATCACTTTTCTTCAGCCACTGTTTTCTTAATTACATTACAGGAAAATATTAAAAAATTAAACTAGAATGGAGATCACAATTTTTTACTACTTAAATTAATTTTAAAACTTGTCAAAAATTAATATTACTTACGAGTACATAGTTTATTAATAGAATTCAAATTAATATATAAGGTGTAATTGTTACTTGATTTGAAATATAAAAAATAATATATCATCACGCCTTTTACCCATAACTGGGTGTGGCACTCTGCCGAAGCAGATCTAGGTAAGTGATATATTTTGCGCGTGAAGTGCGGTTACCACTCGTCAAATCACATCCCCCAAACATGTTAGTGGTGGGAGAGCCACAGGGGTAGCTTTTGAAATAATGAACATTGTTTGTCGCCTGTGGGAATCGAACCAGGGTTCTCAGGATCCACAGGCCGACTTCATACCACTGAGCTAGCCACCCCATTTACTTGATTTTAATAGTAATTAAATAAGTAAAATACAATATTTAGATATAAAATTTAATTCTCTACAAGAGATATTTAAAACATTTTCCCTGTAAAGTAAACACAGAGAAGTAGTGGTTAGTGGAAAACTATTTTTCACCTACAGCACAGTTCTTTACTTAACACCCATATTAGAAAATAAAAAACCAAGTTAAAATATTGTTGTAATAATATTGAGTGATGTGTATGTGTGTGTGTAGGTATGATCACACAGGGAAGGTAACAGAGACGCTAACGAAAGCTACGATGCCGGTGGTGTCGCATCCCAAGTGTATTTGGTCCTATCCTGAGTTCTTCTCCAAATTTGCAAACGACAGAACGTTCTGTGCCGGATTCAGAAATGGTAAGTCATACACTACATAACATCACACTATACTCCCAACAAATGGGGTCGCACGAACCCTAAAATCATTTACTCATAAGATTCATCATAAAATCAGTCCTCGTCAAAGATTCTCATGCTAATACATCACCCTCACTTCAACCACATTCATAGATCCCTCCATATAAACTCATTTATTTATTACACACGAAATCATTCATCACACAACAAACCTTCAATCACATCAATCCAATCATTCCTATACACTTAACATTCATCTTCTTTCTTTGACGTACATAACATATGTGCAAAACATCTTAAGTTACTCACGCTTACTCCTCTAAAAACGAATGTAATAAAGAATACAACAACGAATCTACAAAGATTAGACAATATAAAAGCAAAGAATTCTGCACTAGTATTAAATTATCAGATTCATCCCGCAAAAATTATTAATAATTCTTTTCATACAAGCTCGTTTGTTTCTCACACTCGAAAACTTTCGTTCACACAACAATCCTTCAGTTATATTCATCCATTATTTATAGATCACCTGTCCAATCTTTCACCCTCAATTTCACAAAAAAAAAGCTCGCTTCCATATCAATTGTTTCCATAACAACTGTTTCCACAACAACTGTTTTCATAGCAAATGTTTCCA
Source organism: Pterostichus madidus (assembly GCA_911728475.2). Lineage (NCBI taxonomy): Eukaryota > Metazoa > Arthropoda > Insecta > Coleoptera > Carabidae > Pterostichus > Pterostichus madidus. Next base: position 29,545,867 of record OU452316.1, read on the forward strand.
TAGAAATTGTTTCCATAGGAATTGTTTTTATATCAACTATTTACATAGCAACTATTTCCATAGCAACCGTTTCTATAACAACCGTTTCCATAGCAACGGTTACTATTGTAACCATTTCCATAATAACCGTTTCCATAGCAACGGTTTCCATAGCAACCGTTTCCATAGCAACGGTTTCCATAGCAACGGTTTCCATAGCACCCGTTTCCATAGCAACGGTTTCCATAACAACCGTTTCCATAGCAACCGTTTCCATAGCAACGGTTTCCATAGCAATGGTTTCCATAACAACCGTTGCCATGTCAACGGTTTCCATAGCAACCGTTTCCATAGCAACGGTTTCCATAGCAACCGTTTCCGTAGCAACTGTTTCCATAGCGACTGTTTCTATAGACTAATTTGTTCTCAAGAGTTTTAGCTAAAATATAGCTAAATCTGAATTTTGGATTATTCTAATTAAGCTAAACCATATTCTTAAAAAAGTTTAAATAAACTTTAATATAATCTTCTTACCATTTAGTTTTTGGAATGTGAATTGAATTAACTTTTTTAAATTGGACTAGCATAAGATTAGCTAAATCCAAAATTCAGTATTAACTAAAACTATTTTGTGAATATGATTATTTCTATCGATTATTTAAATAATTGAATATATGTGTGTTGTGTTTTGTTAGGTACATCAGTGTGTAATGGTGACTCGGGGGGCGGCCTTGTTTTCCCTAAACCACAATCGAACCCCAACCAACCCGTGTGGCAAGTCCGCGGCGTCGTGTCCATCAGCGTCGCGCTACAATCCGAGTTTGTGTGTGACACGTCACATTACGCCATCTTCACAGACGCCGCCAAGTACATGGACTGGATCAAACAGAACCTGGTTTAATACAGACATTCAAAATAGCATCATTTCAATTACTGATCATTATTATATAAAATGAATTTTAATTTATATTTTTATATTGTAACTATATGTACATTTATTTTTAAGAATAAAATAGTCAAAATTACTTCGTTTATTTCTCAAAACAAGAAACCTGAAAATGTTTTCAAGTCTAGCAAAATCAAAGAAAAAAAGTAAGTAAAAGCTGTGAAAGCCTACATATACAATTTATTGTTTTGTGTGTCGAGTAAACTTCCTCTTCCGGTTTTTCAATTTCATTCAAAATCAACTCAGCTCTTCGTATTTTCATGAAACTTATAATTACCAAGTTTCGTTAACAAATCTTATCTCGTTGATGAGATATTGCACACTCGGACACACATCCACACACACACACACATACACATCATTGGGAAAATTATGAATACTGTGTATAAGAAAGTAAAAAGTTAATTAAAAAATACCCCTTAAAGTATGCCCCGGCCTGAGCCGCAAAATAGTAGTGTAATGTTGGTTGCAGCCAACTAGGCGCAATTATATAAAAAAATTATTACTTTATTATTTTATTTTTGTGTACAGCCATTTTCTTAGTTGTAAACCAACATAGAGACTTATGATTTTACTCATTAGTAACAGTTCACTCATATTAGTCAATTATTTTGTTTATTTAATTGCTATTATGCATGTTGATGTTTCTATGTTTATACAAAGAGACAAATTTAATGAATTGACAAAAAGGGGAAAAAATTATTTTAAATTAGTGAATTACACAAAAAAAATAGCATGATCAACAATAAAAGCGAGTTTTAAAGCTCGCGTAAACTTAATGCAACCGCTAGAAAACTATCACTTTTCTTTACTTGTTAAGGTAGTTCAAGTGTGACGGTGGCGCCATCGATTGTCGAGTGGCGAAACTGACGCTCAAAAAATATAAAAATTGAATAAAGTAAGTGTTTTATAGCTATTATGATTTGAATATCATGAATTGTGAACAGGTTATTGGTCTCGTGAATTTTCAAATACCATACCACCGTGTGGTGTTGCCATTATAAATTGGGATTCTTAATTTTTCGTTAAAAACAAGACTTTGCATGGCTATATATCCATTACTAAACGATAAAAACCTTTCTCCTTCTGATACAATATACATGGATAGTTCTAGAACATCATACTAGTTTTTCAAATGAAACTGCAAATTTTTAGAGGTACACAAACCAAATATGTGCGATTCTGAGTGATGATCGCCATAAGCCCCGTGTATAAGAACTCAACTTTACAAGCGAATATATTTGTTCACAGACGGTGAATGTGCTTCATATTTTAACAGGATGCGTATGACTATCCAATGTTTACGTGTACCGAGTTTCATGCAGGTCTGTAAAAATTTATTTCACGCTAGAGCTACCATAAGATCTGCTATGGCAGAATGTCACAGCATGTCACAGCCAATAATGGGTAAAATTTATATTAAAACAAATAAATTAGGTGATTGTGAACAAAAAAGATCTCCAAATTCACATTTTCACTCAGTTTAGTCACTTATAAATTATTTTTTTTAATAAACAAATATATCATTAACATCAACGAAGTTGCAGTACTTATAGTTCACGAAATTCAAATGGTGGCAAAAAAATAATGCTTATGTGTAGTTTTATAAAAATAAATAAATAAAAACAAAAATGGCTGTGATGAAGTACTTTTTCAAATATATGATAACTGATCCTGTTCTTGTTTGAATGAATGTATGTTAGTTGTTGTATAGTTGGTAGCCCTGGCCGCCAATACCAGAGAACTTAGCCTGTGAGAGTTCATCATGACGTCACAAGTTAGGGTCTCAGGGAACAGGCAAATCGGGCCCAAAACAAACTTTCCATTACACACAAACTACACACTTACACCAGCTCTTAATTTAATATACAGTTTAGAGCTGTGTGAGGATACATCTTTCTAAAAAACACAATATTCTTTTCTTCACAAGGGAAGTTTTATTATACTAAATGCACATTACGATACGGCCATGCAGTCATCATCAGTAGTACACTGATGATGACCGCATGGCAGTCGAAATGTACATATAGGATCAGTTTTTCAATCATCGATTAATGTTAAATTATGGTTTCCATTATTATTTAATCATGATTAATATTAATCAAGAGTAATCAGGTGATTGAAAAACTGGCCCTTAGTATAATAAAACTTCCCGTGTGAAAAAAATTATATTGTGTTGTTTATAAATCTGGTTCGATTCCCACAGGCGACAAATTTTCATAATTTGAAAAAGCTATCCCTGTGGCTCCTCCACCACTAACATGTTTGGGGGCCGTGATTTAACGACTGGTAACCGAGGCGCGCAGCGCCGAGTGATTTAAGTACACGAGCACAGTTATCACACTTTCGAGCGAGTTATGTTTAGACGATCACAAAATATTTTTAAAAAAAAGTTTACAAGAGCAATGTTGTTACACTTTGACAGCTGATGCGTTTTTGTAGATGAGCGTTGACGTTTCACGTTTGAGGTTAGGTGTGGTGATACCAACTGTACTAACCGTAATGTCAAAATATTAAATAATACTAAAATATTGTTGATAAATAAGTAATTATTAATTTAAACAAATAATGTATCTGTGCGAATGTGTTGAAAAATCTGCCAAAACTTGGATTTAAATAATAATACAAATTCTTTTAAGTTATTTTATTTCTTTCTTTCATCGTAGCGCCATCTGTTGTCAATCAGTGGAACTTCAGCTGATATATTAGAAGTGTGCGTTATACTAACATATCAGTGTATGTTATTTTCAAGTTTCCGTAATAGTTTATGATATTGTTATGGTTACTTTCATAAATGGTCCTCTGAAAATAGTTATATTTGTATTAACTGCGCGAAATAAGTTTTTTTTTTTAACTTTTCGTCGAGACAGAATTGTGCTTCGAACGCGTAAACAAAACATTAATAATTCTTACGAAATACAAATATTTTTTTCTAGAACTATCAAAAAAGGAAAATACAATAATTATTGATTTAAGTGACAACGTTTATTTTTTATGATTTCTGTATAGATTATTTGAATTTTGATATTATGTGATCAGGATAATTTACGCTGGCATTTTTATGCGATGCTATTACATTTTTCTTGCTTGTATACGTAGCCATCAGAGCTGGGCAAGCTACTTAAAAAAAGTAGCTAAGCTACAGCTACAGCTATTCTTTAAAAAAGTAGCTAAGATACAGGTATAAGCTATATTTTGTAAAATATAGCTAAGCTACAGCTAAAAGCTTTCGTTAAAGTAGCTGTTAAATTTTAAAGCTACTTTTTTAAATTATTGTGAAATAATTAAATTTGCCATTGTCATATGATCAGTCTTTTGTTATAATGACTGTTAATTTAGTATTATATACATAAATATCAAAAATAGCAAATACCATCAAATAATTATTTTGTGTGGGTTTAGCTTGTACGCATGCGTACTTTGTTGACCTGCTTAAAAAGTAGCTTTAAAAGTAGCTTCAGTTGTTATTTTTAAGCTAATAGAAAAAAAAGTAGCTAGCTACAAGCTACAGCTATATTTTTTCACAGTTAGCTAAGCTACAGCTACAGCTAAGGTAAATGTAGCTAAGCTAGTAGCTAAGCTACAAAAGTAGCTAGCTACTGCCCAGCTCTGAATAATAGTAAAGTAAAGAACAAGTTTTATAAAACTAGTTTTTTTCGGATACATCCAAGTTGAAAGAACGAGCCGTATGCGAGTTTTCTAAACGATAGGTGCGATAAAAAGTCTTATCAAATGAATTTTTCTATTTTGCACCTTTTATAAACTAATAGCCCAATTCTCAAAAGAGTAGCTAGTTCTGAATTTCGGATTTGTCAAATTAAGCGAAACCGTATTCCCAAAAAAAGTTTAAATCAACTTTAATATAAGCTTATTTGTTTGTTGAGAATTTGACTGTTACATTTTAAAATAAATTGCGATATTTTAAACCAATGAATTCAAGAAAATTTGTATATGACATGTTATAGTGGTTAACTGTTTTTGACATTTATGCAATTGTTGAAAAATTCACGATAATTTCCAAATTTTAAAATGATTTCTATGATTATTGTTAGAGTTTGAGTTATGTAAACTAATATTTTTAGACGAGCACTTATGAAAGTAACCATAACATAATAAATTACTACGGACAGTTGAAAATAACGCACACTTCTAACATATCAGGTGAAGTTCCACTGATTGACAACAGATGGTGTTACAATGAAAGTAATAATAAAATAAATTAAAAGAATTATTTAAATCGAAGTTTTTCAACTCATTTGCACAAATAAATCTGAATTTTTTTAATTAATAATTACTTATTTACTAATATTTTGGCATTATTTAATATTTTTACATTATGATTAGTATAGTTGGTATCACAATACCTTATCTCAAACATCAAACGTCAACGCTTACCTACAAAAACGCATCAGCTGTCAATGTGTAACAACATTGCTCTTGTATAAACTGTCTTTAGAAATATTTTGTGGTCGTCTGAAAACTAATGTACCTACATAACTCGCTCGAAAGTGTGATAACTGTGCTCGTGTACTTAAATCACTCGGCGCTACGCGCCTCCTTTTTCAATTTGTACACTCGCACGTTATCTTACACTTTCAATGCTTGTTATGTAGTATACTATTTGAGGTTATAATGAAATTTGGATGTTCTTAACTTAAGGTAGTACTAGCGTGAATTTTTTTTTTGCAGATCTGAATGAAATTTGGCGCACATAAACATTGGATAGTCATACGCATCCTGTTAAAATATGAAACACATTCACCGTCTGTGAACAAATATATTCGCTTGTAAAGTTGAGTTCTTGTACACGGGGCTTATGGCGATCATCACTCAGAATCGCACATATTTGCTTTGTGTACCTCTAAAATTTTGCAGTTTCATTTGAAAAACTAGTATGATGTTCTAGAACTATCCATGTATATTGTATCAGAAGGAGAAAGTTTTTTATCGTTTAGTAATGGATATACAGCCATGCAAAGCCTTGTTTTTAACGACAAATTAAGAATCCCAATTTATAATGGCAACACCACACGGTGGTATGGTGTTTGAACATTCAGTAGACCAACAACCTGTTCACAATTCATGATATTCAAATCATAATAGCTATAAAACACTTACTTTATTAAATTTTTATATTTTTTGAGCGTCAGTTTCGCCACTCGACAATCGATGGCGCCACCGTCACACGAGTACTACCTTAACAGTAATAATACAAAATATTGTGTATCGTAATAATTGCCATTTCGATACGTAACTAAATTTTATAATCACTTTCTTATCAATGTAAAATAGAAAAATAAATTAAATTATAAAGATAAAAATTGGAACACCGAGAGGATTTGAACCTGGAACCAATAAACTCCGATCATATGCTTTAATTCAACTAAACTGTGGTGACTTTGAAATCTGATTTTATTCTGATTTTTTTCTCTTAAATAACGGTGTCACTGCAGACGACACTCGTGTCAAATCTTTCAGTTTATGAAATACAGAAAAATTAGAATAAAACTAAATTACATGGCGACCGTAGCTTAGTTGGTTAAAGCATTTGATCGGAGTTCGTAAGGTCCCAGGTTCAAATCTTACTGTTTCAATTTTTTTCTTTACAATTTAATTTGATCAATTACACTAAGTTCTAACTTAGAAAATAATAATTAAATTGTAAAAATGAGATTAGCTAATTCAAAAACTCAGATTTGTTCAAACTCTTTTCAGATTGGATTTAAATTAATTAATAATTACTTTCTAACAATGCAGCTTATTGTATGTCAAAAATGTTGATCCTTTTTGTAATAAATTTTTATATAGTTTAAAAATGGCTGACATCGAAGACCAAAACATCATCAAATTAAATCAATTATTTATTTTGGTGAGTTTTTTTTTTATTGCCATTGGGATCTCGTAAATTATAAATGCCACAACTTCGGTTAAATTAGAAAAATAGTGATTCTAAAAATGTCTTTATTTTTCCAAAAAAAAAAAAAGCGCAGGTGATTAGATCGCAAGAAATATCTGAAATTGGCGATTTTCATTCAATCATTTTAATTCCAAAATGGTGGTAGGTAGAAACTAAAGTTTCAAATAGAAGTTGTAGCATAGCTCTTTTTACACTAGGAAGTAAAATTATTTTTTTCACTTTATAGTTTTTAGGGTTGTTGATTTTACGAATACTCGAGACTTCGATTGTTCGGATTGATTGAACTTTCAAATTTAGATTCGAACTTTCGAATTATTCCGAATTTTCGAATTTTCGGATTACTCGAATTGTAAATCTGGATCCTAACGTGAACATGACATGTTGATATGAATTATTTTCAGAATAAACTCATGTGCAGAATTTTGTATTAATTAAAAAAATAAATATAAATATATCATCTCGCCTTCTACCCATTACTGGGTGTGGAACTCTGCCGAAGCAGATCTCGGTAAGTGATATATTCTGCGCGTGAAGTACGGTTACCAGCCGTCAAATCACGACCCTTAAAGAAATTGGTGGAGCCACAGAGGTTGTTTTAATGTGGTGAAAATTGTTTGTCGCCTGTGGGAATCGAACTACGGTTCTCGAGATCAACAGGCCGACTTGATACCACTGCACCACCTATCCCATTCTTTTAAAAATGTAACTATTGATAAATCAGAAATGTTAATCCTTTTTGTAGTTTAAAAATGACTGAAATTCAGTCAAAACTTTGTCAATTTTGACAGTTTTAAGAAAATTATGACATCACATTGCATACAGCGTCAGCGCTGTCAAGCGACGAAAACCTGTACTTTATTTAATTTCCTAAATCCAAGATTTTTAATCAATAAATTGTGAAATAATAAACTGCATTAATATGATGTTGATGTTCTTCTGTCTTGTCTTGTTTGTTGTTATAGCAACAGTCAGGAAAGTTAGCAGGCTGTACAGTACTCCGTCAAGGTGTAATGCTTACTATACAACCTACTACCTCAACTGAACACCGCCATCTTTAAATCAACCACGTGTGTAGACGACACAGGAATCCAGAGTAGCGAACGATCTTCTCTGTTCCAAGATGTTCTGTACGTCGGTGTGAATGTGTATGAAACAAAGTGATTGTTTGTTTGTTTGTATTCGTTAAGAGATAACCGTAAAAACGGGCTTGTGACGTCAGCAACACAAGTTCGGATCTACGGGTTTCTCTGAACCAACTTAGATCACTTTATTCACAGACGCCGACATCATCTATAAACAAACAACAATTATATTCATTATTTGTACTATAGTAAGAAACAAATTGCATTCATGTGGAATTATTCTAGTTGATACTTTAAAAACCTTTTATTTTAAAGTCAATAGTGGTGTTGGTATAGACGTTCAGCAATGTTGCCAGATGGGTTCTTGTATTCGACAAAGATTTTTACCGTCTGGATCATTGAATAACCTAGAATAAGAAAAAATGCTATAGATTCGAATATAAATACAATAAATATATTATCACGCCTTTTACCCATTACTGGGTATGGTACTCTGCTGAAGCAGATCTCGGTAAGTGATATATTTATACGCGTGAAATGCGGTTACCAGTCGTCAAATCACGACCCCCAAAAATGTTAGTGGTAGAGGAGCCGCAGGGATAGTTTTAAAATTGTGAACATTGTTTGTCGCCTGTGGGAATCGAACCAGGGATCTCAAAATCCACAGGCCGACTTGATACCACTGAGCTAGCTACCCCATTTTTTAGGCTCAATTAAAATGTAATAATTTGATGTACTTGGTTATTATGCTATTCTAACATTTATTATTTTAATTATTGTTGTAATTAAATATTATTTTGTCCTATATTTGAGATATTAATACGTTAGTTTTTATCATTTTTTTGTAGCATTATTATAACACATTTACAACTAAAATATTTCTTGACATGCCGTACTGTTTAAATAACCCCTTATCTACATAATAATATAAATTAAAATACCTTTAAATTTTAATCAAAAGTGTTTTGTAGTAATTATAAAAAAATAATTGTAATAATTTTACATGAGTTGTACAATAACAGCTAAAGTGTTAGATTTATGTTTGACGTTTTAACAACTAGATAAGTCAACATCACAAAAAATATTCCTAAAATTTAATTTTAATTTTTTTATTTTACTTTGCACAATAATTTTTGTTTAACAACATTCAAACACGCCGCATTTTAAGGTGGTTCTATCATGACAGTCTCATACAAAAGTATAGGTGACCTAAATAGTTTATAAAAATAATTATTACATTTTTGTATGGTATAGGTTATTAACAGAATTAACATTTCGCTGCAAATATCGTATAATTAACAATCAGATTGAGTATATTAAATAAAACTATTTAACTAGTTTATGAAATTCAGTGAATGTTTCATGCCAACCAATAGCAGTGTAAGATTTGACACAGCAGAAGCTATGACAACAAGGCGAGAACCACAAGCAGCATGATATTACCAGTCGGTACGAAACGTGACTATATTATCGATACATCCTGTTGACAGTTCATAACAAAAATGAGAAAAATGCACCAAAGCAATTATTATCAACTGTAACAACAAATAAATAAATATCAAATGCTGTAATCTTTTTTTTGTATTAAAATTAATATATTTTACTGATCGAAATAATAACTTTCATAGTTCTTGCTTTGTCACTCGTGCGACCATCTCTGTCTACGCCTGCGACCATCTCTGTTTACGCGTGCGACCATCTCTGTCTACCCGTGCAACGTTGCCAAGCATTTATGACAGTTTCATTGAGAATCATAGAATATCCAACTTTCATCGCCAATTTCTTTGAAACTAATCCGGTAAGGTATGGATTTTTTAATTCTCATACCTTTATCTTTACATGTTGTACTGTGTGTTAGTTTTTTGTTAAAAAGTAACTACAATATATGAATTTATTACGCAGTAAGCTGCCTCGCGAGGAACAGTTCCTATAACGCTAATGTTATTTTTGGTCGACTTTAACTTTACATTATTCAGCTCAACAACGGTAAACTTAAAAAAAATGTCCATACTAGTGCAGAAACACATGAAAAATAACATATTTACATTTCATTAAAATCCATTCATATTTATCATAAAAAATTGCAAAACAAGAAATTCACAACAAATGCTAACTAGTTCAAAAATAAAATAAAAATAAATATATCATCACGCCTCCTACCCATTACTGGGTGTGGCACTCTGCCGAAGCAGATCTCAGTAAGTGATATATTTATGCGCGTGAAGTGTGGTTACCAGTCGTAAAATCACGGCCCCCCAAAGATGGTAGTGGTGGAGGAGCCACAGGGGTAGTTTTAAATTGGTGAAAATGTTTTGTCGGCTGTGGGGATCGAACCAGGGTTCTTAGGATCCACAGGCCGACTTGGAGACCACTGAGCCATTACCTCATACTCTTTTCATGTGAACTATATTAAATATCAAATCAAACATACACATAAAATTATGAAATAAATCAAAATGAAAATGCTGCTTACCAACTTTATTTTCCAGATTATAATGCTGGTATAATAAAAAAATAGCATATGAAACGCGGGCATAAGTACCTTGAAAAACACTCCGCTTCGCGTCGTGCTCTTAAACTCGTTACACTTACATTTCGTTTCAACTCACAAACTAAACAAAATTACGTTAACATTGATTGTTTTTGTTTGTTTACTTTTTCATAATTACCTACCAATATTTATACATTTTTTATAATTTACACAAAGAAATTTAATTAGGCATAATAATTTTGATAAGGGGTAGCTAGCTCAGTGGTATCAAGTCGGTCTGTAGATCCTGAGAACCCAATTTTAATAATTTTAAAATTACCACTGTGGCTCTCCCACTACTAACATCTCTAGGAACCGTGATTTGACGGCTGGTAACCGAATTTCACGCACAAAATATATCACATACCGAGATCTGCTTCGGCAGAGTGCCACATCCAGTAATGAGTAAATGGCGTGATGATATATTTATTTATTTTATTTTAATATTACTTTCTGATATAAATCATTTAATCTAAATAATAAAAAATGCAATTTTACTGAATTTTACCGGAAATGGATTTTAACTGCCATAGATATACATACATACATATCTTCACGCTATATCCCATCAGATGGGGTAGCACGAACCCTAAAATCACTCAAAGTATTCACTCATTACATTAATCAAATAATCAGTCGTTAAACATTCTCATCCAAACACACCATCCTCACTTTAACCACATTCATAGATCACTCCATATAAACTCATTCATTTATTACACTCGAAATCATTTATCACACAACAAACCTTCAACCACATCATTCCTATTCACTTATCATTCATTTTCTTTCTTCGACGTACATAACATATGCATAAAACATCTCAAATTACTCACGCTTACTCGCTAATAACGAAACTAACAACAAATCTACAAAGATTAGAAAAGATGAAAGCGATAGCCTGCACTTGTATATGAAAGAACAGTCCACAAATGCAGGAACTGAGAATGAAACAAAAAGATTAGAAAGGAAGGGAGTGTCGCCCTGCGCTTGTTTTTATCCTAATAATAAAATAAACAAAAACAATAGAAACGAAAGTTATTCTTGAGAATGACAATCGTCATTATGATTTTTTGTCATTCTCGGCGTCTTTCAAATGCAATTATTTAACAAGAATTTTTTCATTTCTTTAATATAAAATATTATTATTTGTTGATATATTTGTAAAATACATTAAATATATAAAAATAAATAAAAATAAATATATCATCACGCCTTCTACTCATTACTGAGTGTGGCACTCTACCGAAGCAGATCTCGGTAAGTGATATATTCTGCGCGTGAAGTGCGGTTATTAGTCGTCAAATCTCGGCCCCCAAAGATGTTAGTAGTGGAGGAGCCACAGGGGTAGTTCTTGAAATGATGAAAATTGTTTGTCGCCTGTGGGAATCGAACCAGGGTTCTCAGGATCCACAGACCGACTTCATACCACTGAGCTAGCCACCACATTAAATATATCATCACGCGTTTTACCTATTACTGGCTGTGGCACTCTACCGTAACAAATCTTGCTACATAATAAAAGTGCGGCTACCAGCCGTCAAAACACGACTCCCAAATATGTTGATTAATCAATTTTATATACAGAAATGAATTGTCTATAACTTTTATTTCAATCAGTTTTTTGTAAAGCAAACAGAAAAGTAATAATAACAAAAACCTTCCTTCCCATGTTAATAAATCACCGTTGGTATTGTTTTACGGACCACCCTGTAGTTAAATAATAAAATTAAAAACACTTACAGCCAAATATAATTAAACCATATCCGATGCACGTAGGTCAGGAATCATTTGTATAGTTATTCTATCTATACTTGACTTTCACACAATTATCACTGAAGCAGAAAACGTAGAACGAACGAATGCGAACCGGCAACACTGTGTCTAGCCGTACACTGCACACATGCACATTATGTCGACTACATAGGCGTGCGGAACTGACAAGTGGTGGGGCACTTGCTTTTAACCATGTATTGGCATTTGTGACCAAGCAAATTGATGGAACAGGCAAAAATAACAATTCATGTTTCAAATTTACTAAAAATATTTCATATTATGGGTTATATTTGAAAGAATTATACTAATAATATAATCAAATAATATAAACAAATAAGAACTATATAGAGTGCTACTAATTTTTTGACAAAAATGTTTATTAAATTGACATAAATTCATTATCAATATATCATCACACTTTCAACCCCCTTCACGGCCCCCAACGATATTAGTGGCGGGGGAGCCACAGGGGTAATATTAAATTGGTGAACATGTTTTGTCGGCTGTGGGGATCGAAGCAGGGTTCTTTGGATCCACAGGCCGACTCTGATACCACTGAGCTATTACCCCGTAAAATAAATAAATAAATATAAATATAACATCATGACTTTTACCCATTACTGGGTGTGCCACTCTGCTGAAGCAGATCTCGGTAAGTGCGCGTGAAGTGTGGTTACTAACCGTCAAATCACGACCCCCAAAGCTGTTAGTGGTGGGGGAGCCGCAGGGGTAATTTTAAATTGTGAAATTTGTTTGTCGCCTGTGGGAATCGAACCAGGGTTTTCAGGATCCACAGGCCGACTCGGATACTACTGAGCTAGCTACCGCATAAAAAAATAACAAATAATAATAATAATAGTAACAAATCATAATATTTTTGATTCATTATTATATGTGATGGCTAGCTCAGTGGTATGAAGTCGGCCTGTGGATCCTGAGGTCCCTGGTTCGATTCCCACAGGCGACAAATTTTCATAATTTGAAAAAGCTATCCCCACCACTAACATATTTGGGGACCGTGATTTAACGACTGGTAACCGCACTTCACGCGCAAAATATATCACTTACCGAGATCTGCTTCAGCAGAGTGCCACACCCAGTAATGGGTAGAAGGCGTGATGATATATTTATTTATTATTTATGTTATTATATGTCAGGTTCATGGTAATGGTTCAGTGGTATCCGAGTCGGCCTGGGGATCCTAAGAACCCTGGTTCGATCCCCACAGCCGACAAACATTTTCACCAAATTAAAATTACCCCTGTGGCTCCCCCACCACTAATATCTTTGAGGGCCGTGATTTGACGGCTGGTAACCGCATAAATATATCACTTACCGAAATCTGCTTCGGCAGAGTGCCACACCCAGTAATGGGTAAAAGGCGTGATGATATATTTATTTATTTATTTAATACACCTGTATTGTTTAAAAATTATAATTTTGTTTGTCATTTGTTTATTTCATGACACGTTGATTTCTATGCGATTTGAATTAAATTAATAAGAATTTTTCTCAAAAATTTTGTAATTTAAAATATAAAAAAAAATAGGTTTCACGCAGATCTCGGTATGTGATATATATATTTTGCGGGTGAAGAATAGATACCAACCGTCAAATCACTGCCTCCAAAAATTTTAGTGTATAAGAAGCCACAAGGGTATTTTAAATGTTGACGAAATAGTTTGTCGGCTGTGGGAATTGAACCTGGGTTCTCAAATCCACAAGCCGACTCGATACCACTGAGCTATCTACAGTACCTACTCCAATTTGTAGATTTATCTCATAAAATTGGAAAATTCTAGGATTTACCCATTTACAGTGACATATATTATTCAACTTTCATTAAATGGTTATTTAAACCACATTTACTAATAAAAAGAGTATATTACACCGATATTTTACAATAAATAAATACAAAATACAAACCATTTTAAAATATTCAAACTAATATATAAAATAAATATAATATAATAATGGGGTGGCTAGCTCAGTGGTATGAAGTCGGCCTGAGGATCCTGAGAACCCTAGTTCGATTCCCACAGGCGACAAACAAGTTTCATAATTTCAAAAACTACCCCTGTGGCTCCTTCACCACTAACATCTTTGGAAGCCGTGATTTGACGACTGGTAACCGCACTTTACGCGTAAAATATATCACTTACCGAGATCTGCTTCGGCAGAGTGCCACACCCAGTAATGGGTAGAAGGCGTGATGATATATTTATTTATATATAAAATAAATAAATAAATATATCATCACGCCTTTTACCCATTACTGGATGTGGCACTCTGCCGAAACAGATCTCGGTAAGTGATATATTTATGCGCGTGAAGTGCGGTTACCAGCCGTCAACTCACATTTTACTTTTGTGTACAATTTTGTACTATTCGTGTTTATTATTATTATAGCTAAAGATATACTAAACCAAACTTTAAACTCAACAAAGATTTCATCCATTTTTTCCCGTCCTACGCTCATGACTTATACACATTGAAATTCACAAAATAAAATAATATTGTTATAAAGTAATCTTGATTTTTTTTTAAATTAAGTAACAACAGTATCAACAGTAACAACAGTATCTTTGAACCATGGTTTGATTTTTACTGTTGTTACTTAATTTTTAAAATGTAACGATTATTTATTAATTCTTTAAATTGCTTGGTAATTGTCAAAATTTTGCGCCGAAACGTTGCTGTTTGAATAATAAAATTAAATTAAAAATTGTTCCAATTTTTGCATTTTTTTTAACCATGGTACGCCTGTAATTAATTTAATATTTAAATTTTATAAAATAATATTGATTTCCCATTTCTTGTTACCTATATCACTATCTGATGTTAAGGTGGTTCTATCATGACAGTCTCATACAAAAGTATAGGTAACCTAAAAAATTAATAAAAATAATTATTACATTTTTGTGTGGTATAGGTTATTAACAGAATTAACATTTCGCTGCAATCACATTGAATATATTAAATAAAACTATTTAACTAGTTTATGAAATTCAGTGAATGTTTCATGCCAACCAATAGCAGTGTAAGATTTAACACAGCAAAAGCTATGACAACAAGGCGAGAACCACAAGCAGCATGATATTACCAGTCGGTACGAAACCTGACTGTATTATCGATACATCCTGTTGACAGTTCATAAGAAAAATGCACCAAAGCAATTATTATCAACTGTAATAACAAATAAATAAATATAAAATGATGTCATATTTTTTTTTGTATTAAAATTAATATATTTGATTCATCGAAATAATAACTTTCATAGTTCTAGCTTTGTCATTCGTACGACCATCTCTGTCTACGCCTGCGACCATCTCTGTCTACGCCTGCGACCATCTCTGTTTACGCGTGCGACCATCTCTGTCTACCCGTGCAACGTTGCCAAGCATTTCTGACAGTTTCATTGAAAATCATAGAATATCCAACTTTCATCGCCAATTTCTTTGAAACTAATCCGGTAAGGCATGGATTTTTTAATTCTCATACCTTTATCTCTACATGATGTACTGTGTGTTAGTTTTTTGTTAAAAAATAACTACAATATATGAATTTATTACGCAGTAAGCTGCCTCGTGAGGTACAGTTCCTATAACGCCAATGCATTTTTGGTCGACTTTAACTTTACATTACTCAGTTCAACAACGGTAAACTTAAAAAAAAATGTGCATACTAGTGTAAAAACACATGAAAAATAACATATTTACGTTTCATTAAAATCCGGGTTAAATGGTAAAACAGCAGGCCGCGGACCCTGCTACCTGTCTATGAAAATTAGACTTACACCACTTTCATAATTAATGGTTTCGCAATTTCTTTTACCGGCCAATTTTAAATTGAACAAAGCATGGGCATTTTTAAGAAATTAAATATTAACTAGTTATAAATAAAAAGTTTACACTAAATTAAGTATAAATTACGTGACATCTAATTTTTGTTTAAATGGATTTACACCACTTGCAAAATAAATGGTCCAATTATCAACTGGGAGAAAATGAACAAAACTCATTCACAGCACAACCAGATAATGCTAGTCTAACATCAGCTTTACGCTAAACTTGGTGCGCGAATAGAACGCCCTTGAATGTCAAGTTCAACGACCTCGCTGTTCGCATTCGCACACTGACGACAAGGACAGACAATCACAGACACCATAGGATGAAACGAGTGGGAATGTGTGTGAAGGTAAACGCGAGACACCGTTACTTTCAAGCGCAATTACATTCACATGGACTGCTACATATATTCTTTTTCGATTTCGGTTCTATTAGACAATAATTGTTTATGTACTGGGTGTATCAAGAAAAACGGGCCATAGGAAAAACGGGTTTTCTGTGTGTATTGCTTTCCAAATTATTTTAGACAATAATATATTACATAATAAATCAGGAAAGTGATATTTTACTTGACGAAGCGGTTGTTTGAAATACGAAGCCGCATGTCGAGTATTTTAATCCGCTGAGTCAAATAAAAACACTTTCCTGACGTATTATGTATGCTATTTTTTTCTGAAACCGTTTAATTGAATCAATAATTAATCATAAATAATTCAAAATCTTTAAATTTAACTAAAATAACAGTCAGGTAAAATCTTTACTAAGCCACCTATCCGATAATTTGTGTTAGATCTTGGAATTAAAGCAAATACACTACAATCCGGTTGTATAAAATGTTATTAGTTAATCACGCTCTTAACTACGCGAAAAAGATGAATTAGTATAAAAAAAGCATCTAAGAAATATAAAAAAACAAAATTTAAAACAATATAACATTGAGAAGGTGGTTTAGTGGTATCGAGTCGGCCTGTGGATCCTGAAAACCCTGGTTTAATTCCCACAACCGACATTTTCACAACATTAAAATGACCCCCTGTGACTCTCCCTTGACTAACATCTTTGAGGGTCGTGATTTGACGGCTGGTAACTCCACTTTACGCGCATAAATATATCACTTACCGAGATCTGCTTCGGCAGAGTGCCACACCTAGTAGCGAGTTAAAGACGTGATGATATATTTATTTTTATTTAAAACGGTAAAAATAAAATAAATAAATATATCATCACGCCTTCTACCCATTACTGGGTGTGGCACTCTGCCGAAGCAGATCTCGGTAAGGGATATATTTATGCGGTTACCAGTCGTTAAATCACGGCCCCCAAAGATGTTAGTGGTGGAGGAGCCACAGGGGTAGCTTTTGAAATTATGAAAATTGTTGGTCGCCTGTGGGAATCGAATCTAGGGTACCAGGGTTCTCAGGATCCATAGGCCGACTTCATACCACTGAGCTAGCCACCGCATAACGGTATAATTTCTGTAATAAGAATTAAACCAATATTTTTTTGTTACAAATATTGTTTAACCATTTAACTAACAATGTGCATTTTAATGCTGATATTACATAATTCATTATAAACATAAAAATTTCAAAATATGTTAAATGTGGTGCTAGTCATCTTAACTTTAACATGCTGTTAGCTAATAACGTAGTTAACATCGCTTTATATAACCGAATCTAAATTTATCTATAAAATTTTGTCCTTGATAATTTATCATACATAATTTTTATTCATTTGAATAATTTTTCTATTTTTTAACAAATTTGTAAAAATAACGTAATATTTACAAACAGATTAAAAATTTACTTTTTCGTACTTCAGAGAGTAAAGACCTATTTTATTCTTCTTTTTCGAGAACTGAAATGTCACTTTTAAGTCGCGAGAAAACATATTTCAAATTGAATGGGGTCAGTGGTACAGTGGTATTGAGTTGGCGTCTATTTTTGAGAACCCAGGTTCGAATCCCATAGCCGACCAACAATTTTTATTACATTAAAATTAGCTCTGTGGCTTTTTAAAAATTAAATTGACATTACCGTAGCAACAAGTTTATTTAAATATTTCACTTTGTTTATGTTGTGTAAGTTACCTAAAAATTGTGAACTATATGTCAAGTCAATATCAAAATTACTTATTAATTCAAAATGTATGATTGGAAGTGTGAAAAATAGTGTATACAGGGTGTTCAATTTAGTTGCGCCACCATTGATTGCTATCTCGAGAACTATAAGAGCTACAAGGTTACTTAAATTAAAACAAAAGACAAAATGTCTATTGCGATGTGGAATTGAGTCTTAATTAAGACTCAATTCCACATCGCAATAGACATTTTGTCTTTTGTTTTATTTCAATAGCTGTCAAGCAGTTTGCGATTTTGTCGGTAGATGGCACCACGAGTGGCTCCATAGCTCTCATGTCATGTTACCGTTGTAGATAGGTTAACATCACAATCCTCTAGTTCCTAGTTGATCTAGTTGGATATATGATCGCACCATACTGATGAGTCCGGAAGGACGAAACGTACGTCTATGGTTAAAGCTGAACTGACCAGCCGTTTGTTGATGACCTGAGAAGTTGATGCAAACGTGCTGTAAAAACCTCTGTGGAATTACGAGACAAGTGATGGAAAATTTTTTCCTATTTTTCTTATTTATTACTTAAATTACCAAAAAAATACCATTTTCTAAGTCTATTACTAAAACTATTAACATTTTTTTTTTCGATTAGTGATTCCCAAAATACATGTATACATACATTACATATCTTTACCCTATATCTCAGCAAATGGGGTAGCACGAACCCTAAAATCACTCATCACACTCATCAAACAATCAGCCCTCGTCAAACATTCTCATCCAAACACACCACCCTCACTTTAACTATAATCATAGATCACTCCATATAAACTCATTTATTTATTACACTCGAAATCATTTATCACACAACAAACCTTCAATCACATCATTCCTATTCACTTATCATTCATCTTCTTTCTTCGACGTACATAACATATGCATAAAACATCCCAAATTACTCACGCTTACTCCTAACAACGAATCTAATCACGAAACTAACAACGAGCCTACAAAGATTAGAAAAGATGAAAGCGATAGCCTGCACTTGTATATGAAAGAAAAGTCCACACAATGCAGTCACTGAAAATGAAACAAAAAGATAAGAAAGGGAGGGAGTGTCGTCGCTGCGCTTTGAAAGTGGATTCCACACAATTGCAGTTAAACACTTACGTAAGAACTGAAAACGAATAAAAAAGATAAGAAATGAAGGGAGCGTTTTTCAAATATTCGATTTGAATTCAGTCCCTTGGTATACAACAGTGGTTATCAAACTTTTCGGAGCCAAGACCTCGTTGGAGGCAAAAATCAGAAATAAATTCTACCGAGATTCCCTTACTTTTTAAGTATTACGTAACAATTAATTATTAATTATGAGGTGGCTAGCTCAGTGGTATGAAGTCGGCCTGTGGATCCTGAGAACTCTGGTTCGATTCCCACAGACGACAAACAATTTTCATAATTTCAAAAACTACCCCTGTGGCTCCTCCACCACTAACATCTTTGGAGGCCGTGATTTGACGACTGGTAACCGCACTTCACGCGCAAAATATATCACTTACCGAGATCTGTTTTGGCAGAGTTCCACACCCAGTAATGGGTAGAAGGCGTGATGATATATATATTTTTTTTTATTAATTATTAAATTTTCATTATTTAATAAGAACTTTACAACAAAATAAAAAAAATCGGGTGTGGTCACCACACGACTTTCTTATACACAGCATATTTCATATTAAAAACGCTGAATTGAACACTTATGACTTGCTCCTTGCGTTTGACAATTATTATTTGACATATAAATGTTAAACATGTTTTGGTTTTTTGTTTCTATGGCTACTATGATTATTAGAATATATTATTAAATATATAAATTAGTTTTTCTCAAAATTAGACGCATATACAGGAAAATTGCAAATAACATTTTATGTTCCAAATATTTTTGCCAACATCTTTTATTTGAAACTTTTTTTCGTAACTGATTCCATTTTTGAAATAAATGGAATTTATTGTTTTGTAAACTTCCTCTTCCGGTTTTTCAATTTAATTCAAAATCAACTCAGCTCTTCATATTTTCATGAAACTTGTAATTACCAAGTTTCGTTAACAAATCTTATCTCGTTCATGAGATATTGCACGACCGGACACACATCCATCCATCCATACACACACAGACATCATTGAGCAAATGATCAAAACGGATTCAGTGGACCTCAAAACATGTATTTCCGCGAAAATCTTGTCAACGATTTTTTTCACGATTCCAATACTTCCTTATACTACGTATAAGAAAGTAAAAATACATATTTTTGTATGTAGATTCCTAAACCAGTGGGGCTACATAGGATAGATAATAAAAGTTAAGTACTAGATATAGTTACATAATAAACCGACATACCGCGGTGTCTGATTTGTAGAGCGACTTTCTCTGTCTGGTCCGCGCGAGGTCGCTGATCGCGCGGGCCTTGACCGCGAGACACTGCGCGGTCTGCGAACCAACAAGATTGCAACGTTGTAAATGCCAACAGACACAGCGAAACTATGTGTTCCGTGATTATAAGCTCATATCATTCCATAAGCTTCTTCGTTCAATATTAGTACATTATTTTAGTCTTTAGGTGAAATTGATAATGTTAATCATAAAGCTTTTTACCCATTACTGGGTGTGGCATTCTGTCGTAGCAGATCTCGGTACGTAATGCAAATTACCAGCCGTTCGATCACGGCCCCCAAAGAAGTGGGGGCGACAGTAGTATTAATGTGGTGAATATGTTTGTCGGCTGTGGGAATCGAACTAGAGTTCTCAGGATGCACAGGCCGACTCGATACCACTGAGCCATCATAAATTAAATTCAGCATGAAACAAAATTTATTTTTCAAGAATTTAAGTCATATGAATGACTTTAAAGTTTGATAAATTTAAAGTGTGTAAATTCGGGAGACGTCCGGACTCGAACCGAAGACCTTCAGCTTGCCGGGCTGACGCTTTAACCACTAAGCCACGGCTCCCCTGAACGAGATAGGCGTCAATCGAATTTATCTGTCATAGTGTCTAACACTGCATCGATCCCAAGACTGGGTCGCTACAGACGAAACCCGTTGTCAATTCCTATGAGACATAGAAGTCTTGGGATCGATGCTGTGTTAGGCACTATGACAGATTGACACCTATCTCGTTCAGGGGAACCGTGGCTTAGTGGTTAAAGCGTCAGCTCAGCAAGCTGAAGGTCCTCGGTTCGAGTCCCCCGAATTTTTCTGTCATACACTTTAAATTTACAATTTATTTTGTTTCGTTAATGCTAAAATTAATTTGAAATAATGTCAAACATCGAGTCGGCCTGTAGATCCTGAGAATCTTGGTTCGATTCTCACTACTGACAATCATATTCACCACATTAATATTACTCTTGTGGCTCCCTCACCACTAACATTTTTGCGAGCCGTGGTTTAAAGGCTGGTAATTGTACTTCACGCGCATAAATATATCACTTACCGAGATTTGCTTCGACAGAGTGCCACACTCAGTAATGGGTAAAATGCGTGATGATATATTTTTTTTTATTTTTTTATGAAATATTTATATTATCTGTATGTGGAAAATATCTCATAAAAAAATTGAAAGACTTTTTAAAAGATGACATATTTTTAATGATTTGGAGACATTTTGTGAAATCTTAGAAACGATTTGAAATGATGACACTTTAAGAAAATAATATTCTTAAAAATGATTCAGAATATATTTTGGGAAAAAAATAAAATAAATATATCATCATGCCTTCTACCCATGACTGGGTGTGGCAAATCACGGCCCCCCAAAATTGTTAGTGGCGGGAGAGCCACAGGGATAGTTTTTAAAATGGTGAAAATTGTTTGTCGCCTGTGGGAATCGAACTAGGGTTCTCAAGATCCACAGGCCGACTTGATACCACTGAGCTAGCCACCAGTTTGAACAGTTTTAACAGACATTTATTTAATTTTGTTATAATTCCGGGGCTATCGATAGATTTCAGGTAATTTTCGTCATTTTCAAATCTAATTTATGCAGTTGCACAGAATGCAAAATTAATTTTCTATATTAATTTCGTTGCAGAAAACTTTTATTTGCTTATTGCTATAATTAGGGAAGCAGGAAATTACAACATTATGATTTTACATGTTAAATATCTATATTTACACTTAAGCCTCATTCACAACACGAAATTAGTTGTTAGTGGTTATGGTTAATGGTTATAGTTAGTAGTTATAGATTAAAATACATCGTTCACAATGTCCCAAATTAATGATTTAGAATTTATGTTTCTGCCGGTAATGTAGTGCACATTTTTGAAAATTATAGATATTACAAGAAATTATAATAGATGTCGCAGTTGTCAACTTAAACTTTTGGCAAATAGTTACAGTTTTGTTTGTTTGAGTTCTGATATTTTGTCTGTAGTTCTGATTTGATAGAACTGGTTTCTTCTACCATTTTATTTAAAAATTGGCCCTACAAGTTCTAACAATAAATAAAATTGAGCTATGGTCATTCTGGTGTAATTAAAGAACATGTCTTCATCATGTGATCTCATTTCTTGGATCAAATTATCCCAGTCTCCCTGATTTGTTCGGTTTTGGGTGATTGGCCGAACCCATCATCTTGTATTTGTTTTTTTAATTTCTTTTCATTTGCACAATTAAAGTTGCAAGTAACAACTTTTTTATTGTGCTTCGATTCATTTTCGTTACATAAAATTCAAACTGAGAAAACCAACTGTCACTTTACTCCTCGTTTTTGATTGGCTGTGCCGTTAACCACTAACTAAAAGTTTGAAGTTTACAAAGTTCTACGCTAACCACGATTAGCGTAGACCTGCGCTGGGCTAAGTTCGTTGTTGTGACCGCTACTAGAGGAATACATATGTCAAACTTCTAACGCTAACCATAACTACTAACACTAACCACTAATTTCGTGTTGTGAATGGGGCTTTATCCTCCACCACCCCGGTATAATACTAGTATACATAAATAAAATTACTTTGAAATGAATCTGAATTAATTTGCCAAAAAACATATTTTATGCACCTCCGGGCCGACAAACATGAGTTTTGGCCCATGGGCCAAAAAGAAATAATTTCTATGGATACATAAATAAAACGACAATGTTTTGTTTATTGTGAATACTTGATTTCCGTAAAATGTCATTTTGACATATAACCTATTTACATATTTTAATCGTTTGAACATATAATTAAATGTTATTTTGTTGTGCATAAAATATTGTATGTACCACGGGTGAAAACAGGCGTTTCTGACCCTGAACATGTTATTAGCCCTTGACGTTTTGCGCCTCGTGCTAATAATCATGCCACGGGACAGAAACATCTGTTTTCACCCTTCGTACATAAATAACTATTATATTACCAATTGACAAGGGGTACATTGATTAAAAAGGGTTTAGAGCCACTGTTCTAGACGCTATATACAATGTGATGTGACACACTGTTTTGCAACCACTATATTGACATTGTTGTCAAACTTTCGTTTTGTCTTTATTTATTTAAACCAAGTTTAAAATTAATTTTTTGGTATAAAAAATATAATATAGGTATTTATTTTGCGCAAAAATAACGAAACATAAATGAATGGAGGTCATGATGAAAAAACAATAAAATTTTGAACAAGAGAAGGTCTTGTCTGGATATTGACCATGGCACACTTCGATCGCTCATTACTATAAAGCAAATTTCAAATAACGACATGCGAGTTACAATACGAGCATGTCATCATATCAAATTAAATCTGGTCTAGACAAACTAATCAATTAAATTACCTTCTATTTCGATGTTCATTTACAACATATAAAGCATTTCACTGGAATCAGAGAAAACAAATCTGGTGTGCGCACCACACGACTTTCTTATACACAGCATATTTAATATTCAGAACATATAATATTATTAAATATTATATTATTACTGGGTGTGACACTCTACCGAAGCAGATCTCGGTAAGTGATATATTTTGCGCGTAGAGTGCGGTTACCAGTCGTCAAAACACGACCCCCAAAGATATTAGTGGTGCGGGAGCCACAGGGGTAGTTTTTAAAATGGTGAAAATTGTTTGTCGTCTGTGGGAATCGATCCAGGATTCTCAGGATCCACAGGCCGACTTCATACCACTGAGCTAGCTACCCCATATATAACATTATTAAACATGTAATTTAGATTTTCTGTAATTCAGCATTCATCTGTTTGAAACATATTAAATATTAAATTAGTTTACGTATAATTTTTTAGTAATGTTGACTACTTTATGTCTAACTTTACTGATGAGGCATATACAGCATGTCCGTTTTTCGAGCCTAACCCTTGGTATCTCAAGAACCGTGAGATACGAAGTCGATTATATTGAGGCAAAGTTGCCAAATTAGTTGTCCATTTTAATGATGTATTTGTTTTTCCGAAAAAACACATAGATAACTAGATAAAGCGAAAATTAAAATTTATGTGTTTTGTTTCTATTGCTACTATGATTATTGAAATATATTATTAAATATAAAAATTATGTTTCTCAAAATTAGACGCATATTCAGGAAAATTACAAATAACATTTTATGTTTCAAATATTTTTGCCAATATCTTGTATTTGAAACTTTTTTTCGTAACTGATTCCATTTTTAAAATAATGGAATTTATTGTTTTGTGTGTGGAGTAAACTTCCTCTTCCGGTTTTTCAATTTCACTCAAAATCAACTCAGATCTTCGTATTTTTGATGAAACTTATCATTACCAAGTTTCGTTAACAAATCTAATCTCGTTGATGAGATATTGCACACTCGGACACACATCCATCCATCAAAACGGATTCAGTGAACCTCAAAACACGAATTTCCACGAAAATCTCGTCAACGATTTTTTTCACGATTCCAATACTTCCTTATACTGCGTATAAGAAAGTAAAAAATGGGTGGAAGGCGTAATGATATATTTATATAAATAAAAAATATAAATATATCATTACGAATTTCACCCATTACTGGGTGTGGCACTCTGTCGAACCAGACCTCCATAAGTGATAAATTTATACGCGTGAAGTATGATTACCAGCCGTCAAAACACAACACCCAAAGATGTTAGTGGAGGCAGAGCCACAAGGGTCATTTTAATATGGTGAAAATGTTTGTCGCCTGTGGGAATCGAACCGAGATCCTCAAATACTCACGCCGACTCGATACCACTGAGCCAACTACCCCATTAACTGACGACAACCCTTAATTTTATAATTCATCTTTTGTCAAAATTTGACAGAAAATTACAAAAAACCTGAAAATTAGAAAAATTCAAAACAAAACTGATTTTTACAAGACAAAAACAACTGCAAACAAAATAAAATCAAGTGTCTAGATCGACGCATGTTGGTGACGTCATGCGCATGTGCGTGGTGTCTGTTTCCTGACCCTTCCGCACCCCACCCCGCACCATTTTATCAAATGTCATTTCTGTGGCGGCGAGTGCTTGTTGATGTAATGTTAGGTTAGGTTATGTCATGCCTCGCGCGCTAAGAAAGGTCATGGATATTGCGTTTGCGTTGCGTATGCGTCAAACAACGTTACGTTCATGCTATGATGGTCGGCGTTGTGCGTTCCGTTGATTAGATACAGTGGAATGCTGCTGTGACAGTGTTTTTTTTATCTTCAGTCTGTCGGTTGAAAAATATAAATTTTTATACTGTCATACTTTGATTTATTTATTAATAGTATATAAATATTATCGTGGAGTAATGGCTTAGTGGTATCAAGTCGACCTGTGAATCCTAAGAACCCTGGTTCGATCCCCACAGCCGACAAAACATTTTCACCAATTTAAAATTACCCCTGTGGCTCCTCCACCATTAACATCTTTAGCGGCCGTGATTTGACGGCTGGTAACCGCATATATATCACTTACCGAGATCTGCTTCGGCAGAGTGCCACACCAAGTAATGGGTAAAAGGCGTGATGATATATTTATTTATTTATTTATTTATAAATATCATCACGCCTTCTACCCATTATACTGGGTGTGGCACTCTACCGAAGCAGATCTCGGTAAGTGATATATTTTGCGCGTGAAGAGCGGTTACCAGCCGTCAAATCACTGCCCCTAAAGATGTTAGTGGTGGGGGAGCCACAAGGGTAATTTAAAAATGGTGAAAATTGTTTGTCACCTGTGGGAATCGAACCAGGGTTCTCAGGATCCACAGGCCGACTTCATACCACTGAACTAGCTATCCCATTTATATTTTATTAATAGTTAGTTAACTAATTAGTATGTGCAAAAATCGGATTTAAAATGAAATAATTGTTATTTACATAACAAGTACGCATACTTTGCACATGAGCGCAATTTTAAAAGCACGAGCGAAGTGAGTGCATTAATTTGCGCGAATGGTGCAAATGATGTCTTCGTGCATGAATTTTGTACAATAGTTTTTGTAACGAGCAAAAATTATATAATCGACGATAAGGAAATTTATTAAATATGAAGCGTGAATTTATATTATGACAGTTAAGTATGCCATGGATTGACATTTGTTATTTGAAAACAAATTGTTTATTTTTTCTCTTGTAAAATTTGTTAAAATATGTCTGTTTGATAGAGTTATAAGCTAATGTCTCTACTTCTTTTATAAATTCCTTAAAATGTATGTACATAAGTACAATTAGCGTTTTAATAGTAAAAATTTAGAACTATAAAAAAATGGTAGTTTTTTCAATTACTTTGCGCACTAGTGCGCAAAATCAAACTTTCTATCGGTTTCCAAGGTAATTTAAACCTTTTTTTAAATGATGCGAGAACAAAAAATAAATATATCACCACGCCTTTTACCCATTACTGGGTGTGGCACTCTCCCATAGCAGATGTCGGTAAGTGATATATTTATGCACGTGAAGTGCGGTTACTAATCGCTAAATCACAGCCCTGAAAGATGTTAGAAATGAAGGAGTCACATGTTTAATTTTAATGTAGTGTAAATGTTTGTCGGATGTGGGGATCGAACCGGGATTCTTAGGATCCACAAGCTGACCCGATACCACTGTCAAATCTGATTTTTGAAAATTAAATTAGATTTTTTTTTAATTTACATCCAATTATTTTTCGACTTGCATATCAAAATTCATTTATATTTTGTGTACGTTTCATTAACTTATAAAAATATTCAAATTTTCATCAATACAACAAAAAATAAACTCAAATTGGCATATTCATTTCGTATTACGGGATATGTAGCTCAGTGGTATCGTATCGGCGTGTGGTTTTGAGGACCTCGGTTCGATTTCCACAGTCGACAACAATTTTCATCAAATTAAAATTACTCCTGTGACTCTCCCTCCACTAACATGTTTAGGGGTCGTGATTTGACGGCTGGTAACCGCACTTCACGTGCATAAATATATCACTTATCGAGATCTGTTATGGCAGAGTGCCACACCCAGTAATGGGTAAAAAACGTGATGATATATTTATATAGGTTAGTTAGTTCAGTGGTATGGAGTCGGCCTGTGGATCCTGAAAACCCTGGTTCGATTTCCACAGTCGACAACAATTTTCATCAAATTAAAATTACTCCTGTGACTCTCCCTCCACTAACATGTTTAGGGGTCATGACTTGACGGCTGGTAACCGCACTTCACGCGCATAAATATATCACTTACCGACATCTGCTTCGGCAGAGTGCCACATCCAGTAATAGGTGGAAGGCGTAATGATATATATTTTATAGTTATACATATATTTATTTATTTTTATATTTTATTTTCCAAATGAAAAGTTAAATAGAAAATTACATATTTAAAAAGGTTATTCTTTCTCGTTTTAATGATGGTAATAAATAAGTTAAACGTTAATCAAGTAGCCTATGAGTTTGATTTTACTTAAATAAAGACTGATATATTATTTATTTAGTTGTTATCGAAATTTCTACATTTATGAATTGTAGAATTTGTACGAATGATGGGCCACTGTTTGAGAGGCACTGGTACGATGTCTCAGCAGATCTCGGGCCAGACACAGCCTCCTGCGTCTTCGCTGTCCCGTTTTTTATAAAACAAAATAATAAAAACCCAGCAACTTCGTTCTACAGACGGGCCACAACCATACGAGACATATGCTTATAACACACAAAGAATTCAGCCTTGTTTGGGGTAGTTTGGTGTGGGGGTGGCACATAGGCGTGCTACAGGGGTCGCGGTGTTGTCAAATGTATATTGTACTTGAAGTAGACGATTTTCTACAATTATTTTAATTAAATTACACAGTATGTCCCAAAAATAACGAAAATTTCATTGAAATCATAGAACACGTAGCGCAATCTATTGAACATTCACATTGTTAGAAAGATACATCTTTCCTCTTTCGAACGCACACAACTTCATGCAATCAGGTGACAGTTTAAAAATTTACGCGCATTTTAATGACGGTAGTTTTTGTGTTTATGTTGTAAAAATACAATGGAAACTTGGAAACAAATTTGCTGAGACATACGAACTAATGAAAACAGTTGATGGTGATGATTGTTTATCTCGGTTCACAAGTTTATAAGTGGTTTGCAAAATTTAAATGATGATGAACGATCTGGACGTCTAAAAGCCGTAAATTGTGCTGAATTAGTCGAAAAAGTGAGTGAAATCATTGCTGTCGATGCGAATTTTACTGTTGGAATTCTAACTGAAGATTTGGGTAAAAGAAAGGTTTGTTCACGTTTTGTTCCACATGAACATATTTGTGTCATCGACCACCCTCCGTATTCGCCTGATCTATCACCATGAGCATTTTATGATGATATTCCAGCCATTCAAGCAGCCGTGACACAGGTGTTAAAGAACGTTCCTTTAGATGCATAAACAAATCTATGCATGCTCTAGTTGATCGTTTTAAAAAGTGTATTGATTCAAATGCAACCTATTTTGAATAAATATTCAGTTTCAAACATAATACAATGCGTGTTTTATTATATATCTAAAGAGTTTCGTTATTAATAGCACAGTGGTATCGCGTCAGCCTGTGGATCCCAAGAACCCTGGTTTGATTCCCACAGCCGACAAACATTTTCACCAATTTAAAAAATTACCCCTGTGACTCCCCCATCACTATCATCTTTGATGGCCGTGATTTGACGGCTGATAACTGCATACATATATCACATACCGAGATTTGCTTCGGTAGAGTGCCACACCCAGTAATGGCTAATAGGCGTGATGAAATATTTATTTATTTTATTTAAATTATATGTTATAATATTTTTAATATTTTTTTCCAAAATTTGAAGAAATAATGAAAATTTGTAAGCAGCAATGTATTCCTTACATAAAAAGATACATGTTGTCAATTTTCAGAAGTTTTGCTCCACGGATAAAATATTTAAAGCAAAAAAATTTAAAATGGCTAAAATTTCAAAAATCTTCTATAAACAGCGATTTTTGTTTTTTTTGTAATAAATATTATTCTTGTGAATTTTTACCTCAAATTTTTCATACCTATGTACTTTTACGAGCGGAATTCATTGGTGTTCACAGATTTTCATTATTTTTTCACCTTTTTGGAAAATTAAAAAAAAAAAATTAAGTTAATTAGAGCACGAGAAATACACTCGTTCAAACCGAATTTTAATATCTCTTTTAATTTTCAAGATAAGGCCCTCCAAAGTTGAAATTTTTAGTGAAAAATCACTGTTACTCGAAAACTAAAAAAGATGAAGAAGCGCTCAACGACATTCAATTTCTCGTAGTCTGATTTATATAGAACCAAATTTTTAAATTTTTCTATTTTGAAACTGGTTAAAAAATTGGCATTTTCATTAATTTCATAAAAAGATAATAGCAGTGAGATATATACATACATACATATCTTCACGCTATATCCCATCAAATGGGGTAGCACGAACCCTAAAATCACTCATTACATTCATCAAATAATCAGCCCTCGTCAAACATTCTCATCCAAACACACCACCCTCACTTCAACCACATTCATAGATCATTCTAAATAAACTCATTTATT
Source organism: Pterostichus madidus (assembly GCA_911728475.2). Lineage (NCBI taxonomy): Eukaryota > Metazoa > Arthropoda > Insecta > Coleoptera > Carabidae > Pterostichus > Pterostichus madidus. The sequence goes on from OU452316.1 coordinate 29,576,034, forward strand.
TATTACACTTAAAATCATTCATCATACAACAAACCTTCAATCACATCATTCCTATTCACTTATCACTCATTTTCTTTCTTTAACGTACATAACATATGCATAAAACATTTCAAATTACTCACGCTTACTCCTAACAACGAATCTAATAACGAAACTAACAACGAATCTACAAAGATTAGAAAAGATAAAAGCGATGGTCTGCACTTGTATATGAAAGAAAAGTCCAGACAATGCAGTCACTGAAAATCAAACAAAAACATAAGAAACGAAGGGAGCGTCGCCCTGCGCTTGTTTTTGAAAGTGAATGTCACACAATTGCAGTTAAACACTCTAATGAAATTACTAAACAACAAAACTAAAATTTAAAATCCTGCGCTTTTCTGAAATCATCAGATTCATTCCGCAATGAATCTTCGCCAAACGTTCCTATCCTGACACACCACTTTAGCTTCATCCACATTCATAATTCCTTATTCATCCATTTATTCATAGATCGCCCACGCAATCGTTCACCCTCAATTTCACCAACATATACCTGTTTCACTAATCTCTCATTCGACATACGTTCTGCATGCAGTGAGATAATATTTATAATCTTAAAATTATGGCCGTGATACGCGTACAACATTTTATTTAATTTTGGCTCTCGAAATGAAAAGTCAGTCAGTAGGTATTCGTTATAATTTTGCTGGCGTTTTCTTCATGTTCATTTCAAGTATGCTGTAGTTTCTATGCATGTTCATAGATTGTTAGTGTTGTAATATTGTTTGTTTACAAACTATTTTTAACTTATTGACAAATAAAAATAATAGACACCAGTAACTCTATTCTAAAGAAATATTAGATGAATTTAAGTTTGCACAGGAAAAATTAGTACCACAGAAGTCAAAAGAGCTTTACGAAAATCAGCATTGTCGAACAGTTATCTATAAATCACGATTTTGGTTTGTTTGAACAGCTGTTACTTGACAACTTTATACGCCATAGAGCTGTAATCGCCAAGTTACGCCCGCTCTCAAGAATGAATATAATTATTTATGTACGAGGGCAGGGTGAAAAGTCCCTGAAAAATAAAACAGATGGTGCCACAATCGCAAATCTCATGTGACATTTATGATGTACAATCTTTAACTAGAACGCATTAAAATTTTCAGATTGATATGTCATTCAGTTCTGTTTTGACACCCATCGAAAGCAACCAACCTTGAAGATTCTTGATTAAACATTATTTCTTGCGTGGAAAAAAACATTATGCAAACCAAAGCATCGCTTGTTAAACATTATGGGGACTCGTCACCATCGATTGGAACGATTCACAAATGGACGCCGAACGTTCTGGTCGTCCAGTTAAAGTTACAACGCCAGAAGTCGTCGATCGGCGAGTTAAAATGCACGAGCTGGCTGAGGCTATGAGCATCTCAACCGAACGGGTACGGAACAGATGGGTGCCGCATTTTGATCTATTTCCAGACTTGAAGAAATGGCTCGGCGGAAAGAGATTTGGCTCCAACAATGAGGTCATCGCTGAGACAAACGCCTATTTTGAAGGATTGCCAAAATCGTATTATTTGGAAGGGATCGAAAAATTAGAAAAACGTTGGACGAAGTGTATCGAGCTATAAGGAGATTATATTAACAAATAAAATATGTTTTGACCAAATAAATCATTTCTTGTTTCATTTTTTCAGGGACTTTTCACCCTGCCCTCGTATGAAGAGTGAAAACAGGCGTTTCTGGCCCGTGGTATGATTATTAGTACGAGGCGCAAAGCTCCGAGGGCTAATAACATACTCAGGGTCAGAAATACTAGTTTCACCCGTGGTACATACAACATTTTATGCACAACAAAATAACATTAATTGAAAATTCAAAATATTACATTTATATTTCAAAATAACTTTTGCAAAATCAAGTATTCAAAATAAACAAAAATTATCATTTTTTATGCATCCATAGGAAATGATTTTTATCGTCCTAGGACTAAAAAGAAGTGTTTAAACCCGCTTGTCATGTCTAAAACACATGAATTTTATGATGCCAACTTGTATTTTTAGTCGGAATGAAACAAATCACTATTTTTACTTGAACAAAACAAATATAAATAAATTTATTTATATTTCATATTTATTTACACAACAAAAAGATAACATTAAACTGACCCGCCAACTTGATAATCACAGAATAAAAGTGATAAAACTTTAACAATCATATTTAACACGGTTCACAATAGAATATATCATTAGTTTATATGTTAATCTACTTATGAAAATAATTTTTCCATTTTTTGCAGCATAATATTGAGAAAGAGGGCTTTCTTTTTTGAGAGAGATGAGTATAGTATAGACAAGAGCACGAAACATCTCACGGAACGAAGTACACCATTGTCAACACTTGTTTTTGCGAGTTTTAATTAGTCCTCGTCAAACATTCTCATCCAAACACACCACCCTCACTTCAACCACATTCATAGATCACTCCATATAAACTCATTTATCTATTAAGCCTTGTTTCCAGCTCTTAACATAGTGTTAGTTTTAGTTTTTCGACATAACCTTGCGAGTTTGTCATATGTGAATACAGCTGAGCGTTTCCAGCTACTGTTTTAGTCTTAGTCGTTGTCTTTGTCGCTGCACATAAACACCAAGTTTGCAGACTTCATACTTTCGCTATCTCTTGTTATGCTGTCAATTCTACGCCGTATTTATCAAATGTCATTAGGTTTGTGTTGAGAATATAATAAATATAGACAATAGAATAAAAATAGTAACAATTTCAACTGTGAAATAAATAAAAATTACTGGATTAATAGCAACAACAAAACTAACATGTTTAAAAGAAATTATTTGGTCGCTGTCATTTTAAAATGTATTTCTTTTCTTTGATTTTATAAGTATAATTGCAATTCAATTATATTTCAATAATATGATAGCTAGCTCAGTGGTATCAAGTCGACCTGTGGATCCTGAGAACCTTGGTTCGATTCCCACAGGCGACAAACAATTTTCACAATTAAAAAAAAACTATCCCTGTGGCTCCCCACCACTAACATCTTTGGGGGCTGTGATTTGTCGACTGGTAACCGCACTTTACGCGAAAAATATATCACTTACCGAGATCTGCTTTGGCAGAGTGCCACACCCAGTAATGGGTGGAAGGCGTGATGATATATATATATTTATTTTATTTATAAATAATATAAAAATCTATTTTGAAATTTAAATTATTATATTTGAAATATTCTGGCCTGTTCACTACAATGTGTCAATTTTTAAAATTAGTTTGGAATTGTATAAATTAATTAAACTAGTGCTTAATTTCAATAGCAATTATTGTTCCTCATTAATAATTTTTTATAATTTTGAAAGTAATTCAAATAGTTTTATACAATTATTTTCTGATTTCAGTGAACAAACCTTTACTAGAATAATGAATGAAGGTTATGTATATGTTAAGAGCTGGAAATGGTTGGAATGTTTCCAACATAAACAGAAACAAAACACAAAAAACAAAGACTAAAACAGAGTCTATGTTAAGATGTCAAAATGCAACTTTATTGTAACACATTTACAACTAAAATTGATATGCGTTAAATATATCTTTAAACGTCGTAGTCAATTGCCAAAATACCGTTAGGTTCAAATCCACTCGTCAAAGATATACCAGACCCACTGAACTACACACACAGGTAGAAATTCTGCCCTGCCACCTACCTCGCAACAAAAAACACACCCGGGTCAAAATCACGATAAATCATTCACAACCGTAACAAGAAAAAAAAAATATTCTCGTTTTATTTAAAAATATCAACATAAATAGTTGAGAGTTTAATGACACAATAATATATATTTAGAAATGTTGGGACAGATAAAAATATCGCGTTCATTTGGTATTTTAGTGACGGCGTACAGCGCGTCAGAAATGAGATTAAAACGAAGTAAAGGCTCTTTCCTATATACAGAATGGTGTGTTAGGAGATGCGCCATAGGAATTGCATTGATATAGAAGACATAAGAGCTATAGACAATATACATATAAGAAAAATATATGAAAGAAGTAATTAATGTTATAGCTTCGATGATGAAATTTTTTTTAAACGATTTCTTTTGAAGATGGAGAATGTATATAGTATATTAACTTTAGTAAAACATGAATTAGAATTTCCGTATAATTTGTAAGTAATAATTTACTAGCAATGACGTATGCATATTTTGTCCGCCATCTACAAAAAATATTTATTTTAATATTAATAATTTGTTTTATAATGTAATATTTATTACATACACCGAAATACAACCAAAACATCGATAATTAATTTGAAAACACAACTGCTTATACTTGTTGTGCTTGAAATGTCAAAACGAATTGTAAACAAAAATGTGTAAATTTAAGGTGGTTCTATCATGACAGTCTCATACAAAAGTATAGGTGACCTAAAAAAATTATAAAAATAATTATTACATTTTTGTATGGTATACGACTATAGGTTATTAACAGAATTAATATTTCGCTGCAAATATCGTATAATTAACAATCACATTGAACATATTAAATAAAACTAATTAACTAGTTTATGAAATTCAGTAACATAACAACATTTTTGGAAGTGAATGTTTCATGCCAACCAATAGCAGTGTAATATTTGACACAGCAGAAGCTATGACAACAAGGCGAGAACCACAAGCAGCATGATATTACCAGTCGGTACGAAACGTAACTGTATTATCGATACATCCTGTTGACAGTTCATAACAAAAATGAGAAAAATGCACCAACGCAATTATTATCAACTGTAACAACAAATAAATAAATATCAAATGCTGTCATATTTTTTTTGGATTAAAATTAATATATTTTACTGTTCGAAATAATAACTTTCATAGTTCTTGCTTTGTCACTCGTGCGACCATCTCTGTCTACGCCTGCGACCATCTCTGTCTACCCGTGCAACGTTGCCAAGCATTTCTGACAGTTTCATTGAAAATCATAGAATATCCAACTTTCATCGCCAATTTGTTTGAAACTAATCCGGTAAGGCATGGATTTTTTAATTCTCATACCTTTATCTTTACATGATGTACTGTGTGTTAGTTTTTTGTTAGAAAATAACTACAATATATGAATTTATTACGCAGTAAGCTGCCTCGCGAGGTACAGTTCCCATAACGCCAATGCATTTTTGATCGACTTTGGTCGACTTCAACTTTACATTACTCAGCTCAACAACGGTAACGTTTAAAAAAAATTGCATACTAGTGTAGAAACACATGAAAAATAACATATTTACATTTCATTATAATCCGGGTTAAATGCTTCCATGATAGTACCACCTTAAAGTACCAAAAGTTACTGGGTTAGGGCAAAATATAAAAATTCCTAAATTCATGCAAAGTATAAACTCCTAAAACATATTGTTATAAAATCTAAGGCTTAAGTTAGCCGCAGTTACATGTTACCCGTGCAAACCACTAAAAATATAAACCATAGCTTAGCTTAAACTCAGGTTAGTTAAACCGAGAAACTAAACGGTAATGGTGCAAACGGCCATTACTAATCTGTACGTTTCAAATATTAATACTTTTTTCTGACAGATTTATTATTATTTATTTAGTTTGTTTAAACATGAAATTTATGATAGTGTTGCTAGGTAACTAAACAAAATATTTATTGTATCTGTCAGTTGTGTTATCTCAACTGTTTTGTAAATTTGCAGAGACACACTGTTGTTATAATTATGCATATTTTAATGCTCAATATATATTTTTTTAATCGGAATCGTGATCGCAAAAATTTCGGTGAATGAAAATGCCATTTTTTTAGATGAACTAGTTTAAAAACCGAAATATTTTAAAATATGGTTCTATATCATTCAGACTACGAGAAATCGAATGCCGTTGAGCGCTTCTTCACATCGTTTTTAGTTTTGGAGTTACAGCGATTTTTGACTTTTAAAAAATCTCAACTTTGAAGGCCCATATCTCGAAAACTAAAAGAGATATTGAAATGCGGTTTGAACGAGTGTATTTCACGTGCTCCAATTAACTTAGACCGAAATTTTGAAAATTTTGAAAATTTTACAATTATTTGCAAAATATTAATTTCTCAATATTTCAAAAAATTGAACAGATATTAAAAATCTGTGAACACCAATGAATTTCTCTCAGGCAAAAATTCGCACAGATAATGTATTTATTACAAAAAAACGAAAAATCACTGTTTTTTAATTATTTTACGAATTTTGGCCATTTTTAGATTTTTTGCTCTAAAAACTGTATCCGTGGAGCAAAAATTTTGAAATTTTGCATACCTATGTACTTTTTTACTAGGAATCCATTGGCTTTTATAAATTTTCATTATCTTCTCAAGTTTTTGAAATATGGACAAAATAAAATTTCGAAAAATTATAAAATTTTCAAATTTTCAAAATTTTAGTATAAGTCAATTGGAGCACGAGAAATACACTCATTCAAACCGCATTACAATATCTCTTTTAATTTTCGAGATATGGGCCTTCAAAGTTGAGAACTTAAAAAAGTCAAAAATCGCTGTAACTCGAAAACTAAAACAGATATGAAGATGCGCTCCACGGCATTCGATTCCTCGTAGTCTGAATTATATAGAAATACATTTTAAATTATTTCGATTTTTTTATACTGGTTCAACCAAAAAATTCGCATTTTTTTCATTAACCGAAATTTTTGCGATCATGACTCCGGCGATTTAAAAAAAATATTTTGAGGATCAAAATATGCATATCTACGCAAAAATATATGTGGAATCTAATGATGAAATTCTCGTAGTCTGAATTATATAGAACCATATTTTAAAAAATTTCTATTTTCAACTGGATCAACAAAAAATTCGCATTTTCATTAAACGATTTTTTTTGAGGTCATGCCTTCGGCGATTATTTTTTCCTTTACTAATTTCTGAAATCATGATTCTATGTTTGAGAACCCTGGTTCGATTCCCACAGGCGACAAACAATTTTTATAATTACAAAAACAACCCCTGTGACTCCTCCACCACTAACATCTTTGGAGGCCGTGATTTGATGACTGGTAACCGCACTTCACGCACAAAATATATCACTTACCGAGATCTGCTTTGACAGAGTGCCACACCCAATAATGGGTAGAAGGCGTGATGATATATTTATTTATTTTTATTTATGTTTGTAATGTACATTATTAAATCAGCCTTTTACAAACTGCAATTTTCATCACATAATTAGAAAGGGGGTCACATACATACATACATATCTTCACGCTATATCCCATCAAATGGGCTAGCACGAACCCTAAAATCACACATAAAATATTCACTCATTAAATTCATCAAATAATCAGTACTCGTCAAACATTCTCATCCAAACACACCACCTTCACTTCAACCACACTCATAGATCACTCCATATAAACTCATTCATTTATTACACTCGAAATCATTTAACACACAACAAACCTTCAATCACATCATTCCTATTCACTTATCATTTATCTTTCTTCAACGTACATAACATATGCATAAAACATCTCAAATTACTCACGCTTACTCGCTAACAACGAATCTAATAACGAATCTAACAACGAATCTACAAAGATTAGAAAAGATGAAAGCGACAGCCTGCACTTGTATATGAAAGAACAGTCCACACAATGCAGTCACTGAAAATCAAACAAAAAGATAAGAAAGGAAGGGAGTGTCGCCTTGCGCTTGTTTTCCAAAGTGAATTTCACACAATTGCAGTTAAACACTCAATGTAAGATCAGAAAACGAATAAAAAGGATAAGAAAGGAAGGGAGTGTCACCCTGCGCTTGTTTTTCAAAGTTAATTTCACACAATTGCAGGTAAACACTCTAATAAAATTACTAAACAACAAAACTAAAAACAAAAATCTGCAAATAATCTTCGCCAAACGTTCCTATCCTGACACACCACTTCAGCTTCATCCACATTCATAATTCCTTTCATACAAGCACGTTTGTTCCTCATACTCGGAAACTTTCGTTCACGCAACAATCCTTCAATCATATTCATCCATTTGTTCATAGATCGCCCACGCAAGGAGGTTGCGAAAGAATATATTTGTAATTTTTGTTTGCAAGGGAGTCATTCCTCCAAAAAGCGTGAAACCCACTGCGCTAAAGTATACGTAAGTTATGTTAGAATACTTGTTAAAAACTAAAAATGCTGAAAAAAACGACCGAGGCTAAACAAATGCATTATCAACAAGTTTAAATAAATAAATATTTGGAATAGTTTATATCAACAATATTGTGATAGCGAACAAACCAAAATTATAGCAAAATTAAAATATCGCTTTTAACTATTGTTATTTTAGCAAGCACGAAAAACTAATAAAATGTATTCAAATAAACAACACATTAAAAAACTTATAGGTAAGCAATACTTACAGATAACATACGGTTATTGTATCCATTTATGTATGTTGCTACTATAGTTGTTGAAACTAAACACTTGCATTTCACCTTAGTTAACTTTCAATTATCCATTTATACGCAAATATAAACACGTATTTTATTGTTTTTCACAACCCTGGCACTAAGAAAAACAACAGAAAATGATACTTTTTATCACTAGAAGAAAATAAAACTATATCCATGGCAACTGGGAAACGATGATAAGATCATGACCAACTTCACTGAATTGCGCTACGCTTATTATGGCCGTTTCATGTCATTAAAATTCCTAGTTTCAAATTTACAGAGCGGGCACGTCAACTAGCGCCTCTAACGAGTTACGTCGTAACGAAATTTGAAAATACTGCCGCTTGCATTAATTGTAAACGTCCTAAAAACAACCCTAGTCATTGTACGAGGGCAGGGTGAAAAGTCCCTGAAAAATAAAACAGATGGCGCCACAATCGCAAATCTCAAGTGACATTTGTGATGTACCATCTTTAACTAGAACGCATTAAAATTTTCAGACTGATATGTCATTCAGTTCTGTTTTGACAGCCATCGAAAGCAAGCAACCTTGAAGATTGCATGGAAACATGGAAAAAAGTGGATTTCGCGTCTTGATTAAACATTATTTCTTGCATCGTTTGTTAAACATTATGGGGACTCCTCGCCATCGATTGAAACGATTCACAAGTGGTTTACTGATTTTCGTTGTGGTAGTATGACCACAAAGGACGCCGAACGTTCTGATCGTCCAATTGAGGTTACAACGTCAGAAATCGTCGATAAAATCCCAGGTATGATATTGGACGATCGGCGAGTTAAAGTGCACGAGCCGGCTGAGGCTATGAGCATCTCAACCGCACGGGTACGGAACATTTTGCATAAATGCCAGATGGGTGCCGCATTTGCTCTCTGTTGACACCAAGCGCGACCGTGTGACAAGTTCAAAGGAGTGTTCAAGCGCAATAAGAAGGACTTTTTGCGCCGTTTCGTAACCGTGGACGAAACATGGATCCATCACAACACACCAGAGACCAAAGAACAGTCGAAACAGTGGACTTGCCTTGGCTAATCGCTGAGACAAACGCCTATTTTGAAGGATTGCCAAAATCGTATTATTTGGAAGGGATCGAAAAATTAGAAAAACGTTGGACGACGTGTATCGAGCTACAAGCAGATTATGTTGAGAAATAAAATATGTTTTAACCAAATAAATCATTTCTTGTTTCATCTTTCAGGGACTTTTCACCCTGTCCTCGTATTTTTATTAATTTATTTTTTTTAAATTGTTAAAATTATATTTTATTTTTAAAAAGTTTAAATTTGATATACTAGAATGTATCCAACTACTATTAGAGTAAGGGTATATCAGTATATTTGTATATTTGTATAGATTCATCACGTCAATTGCTCACCTCTACAGCCTAGACGGTTTGTCCGATTAATTTGAAACTTTTTTTATTTGATAGAGGTCAATCATGGGGGGTGCCTTTTGTTAGTCTTAGATTTTTTGTGCACATGATGTGCGAGAAAACTTGAAAAAACACGCATTTTTAACTAAGATTGTGGTGGCTTTGCATTTATTAAGAAGAACATCTACAGACGATTTGACCGTAAGCAGAAAAATTCATTGACGTTACGCATGAAACTTTTTAACACAATTATATTAATTTCGAGACAAGTTAGAGCATTTTTGTAAATATATTAAGATATTATAGGATTGAGGATATATGTTTTGAACTGTTTTCAATTGATTTCATGTTTATATAAAAGTTTTTTAACACAAAACTTCAATTTGACAAATCTATAATTTAGGAACAATATTACCTCTCATATACAAGATCCAGGTTTTGAAATTCATAGATTTGAGAATTGACATTTGTCAGTGGACATGTCGCATTTTTAATTATAAATTACAGAAATATGAAATATCTGTGAGTAGTTTTGAAATATTTTACACATATTGGGGAAATGAGGGGACGTTTTTATTATAATTACACATTTCAAATATGTATATTTAAAAAGTAAATTTTTGACAGTTCACTCTGAAATTTGGTTTAAACGTCAAATTGACAAGTTATATAAAGTATACAGGTAAACCAAACCAAAATTGTCCTCGGTAAAAATATATAGTAAAACTATGCAAATATTGTTCACGGCAATGTATATTAAATACAATTTTATTATTATTTATTTAAATTTATTATCAAAATTTAAAATTTGTCGTATATGGTATAATACAAAGTTTTAAAGGTCACGCATGTAGAAATTTTTTCAATCAGTAATTGTTTTAGTAAGAGTGCATCAAAACCTATCGTGTTTGGTATCAAATGAAAGGTCTATTAAAGGGCGCGCGTGCAGAATTTGAATTTTTTCGATCGGCAATTGTTTTAGTGAAAGTGCTTCAAAACATATCGTGTTTGGTATCAAATGAAAGGTCTTTTGAAATGCTCGCGTGCAAAATAAAATATTATTCGATCGGCAATTGTTTTTGTAAAAGTGCATCAAAACCTATCGTGTTTGGTATCAAATGAAAGGTCTTTTGAAAGGCTCGCGTACAAAATTAAATATTATTCGATCGGCAATTGTTTTAGTAAAAGTGCATCAAAACCTATCGTGTTTGGTATCAAATGAAAGGTCTTTTGAAGGGCTCGCATGCAAAATTAAATATTATTCGATCGGCAATTGTTTTTGTAAAAGTGCATCAAAACCTATCGTGTTTGGTATCAAATGAAAGGTCTTTTGAAGGGCTCGCATGCAAAATTAAATATTATTCGATCGGCAATTGTTTTAGTAAGGTTGCATCAAAATCTATCGTGTTTGGTATCAAATGAAAGATCTTTTGAAGAGCTCGCGTACAAAATTAAATATTATCCGATCGGCAATTGTTTTAGTAAGATTGCATCAAAACGTATCGTGTTTGGTATCAAATGAAAGTTCTATTCAAGGGCTCGCGTAGAAAATTAAATATTATTCGATCGGCAATTGTTCTAGTAACAATGTATCAAAACCTATCGTGTTTGGTATCAAATGAAAGGTCTATTCAAGGGCTCGCGTAGAAAATTAAATATTATTCGATCGGCAATTGTTTTAGTAAAAATGCATCAAAACCTATCGTATTTGGTATCAAATGAAAGGTCTATTCAAGGGCTCGCGTAGAAAATGAAATATTATTCGATCGGCAATTGTTTTAGTAAAAATGCATTAAAACCTATCGTGTTTGGTATCAAATGAAAGGTCTATTGAAGGGCTCGCGTAAAAAATTAAATATTATTCGATCGGCAATTGTTTTAGTTAAAAATGTATAAAAACCTATCGTGTTTGGTATCAAATGAAAGGCCTATTGAAGAGCTCGCGTAGAAAACTAAATATTATTCGATCGGCAGTTGTTTTAGTAAAAATGTATCAAAACCTATCGTGTTTGGTATCAAATGAAAGGTCGCTTAAAGAGTTCCTGTGCTGAATGGGCCATTTTTTTATTGTCAATTTTGTAGTGCCAGAGCTTCGTAACCTATCGTGCTTGGATCAATTAAATGTATTTCAAAGGACAGACATGCAAAATTGAAAACTTTTACTTCGGAAATAATTTGATTTATATAGTGTCAATTGTCTTACAGAAGTGAATCCTATTTCAGTGTCCGCGGAGCATAGCGTGAAGGCCTGGCGAAGCCAGGCTGACCGCTAGTATTATACTAAATATAAAAATAAATATATCATCACGCCTTTTACCCATTACTGAGTGTGGCACTCTGCTGAAGCAGATCTCGGTAAGTGATATATTTATGCGCGTGAAGTGCGGTTACCAGCCGTCAAATCACGGCCACCAAAAATGTTAGTGGTGAGGGAGCCACAGGGGTAATTTTAAATTGGTGAAAATGTTTATCGGCTGTGGGGATCGAACCAGGGTTCTTAGGCCGACTCGATACCACTGAGCCATTACCCCATTTTTTTAACTTTTTAAACGTAAAATTTAATTTTTAAAAATACATTTTTTAAATCCTCTGTTAAACAATGATAACATTTTCATGTGTCAGTAGATTTTTCCTTATTAATTAATTAATGGGGTAGCTAGCTCAGTGGTATCAAGTCGGCCTGTGGATCCTGACAACCTTGGTTCGATTCCCACAGGCGACAAACAAGTTTCACCATTTTTAAACTACCCCTGTGTCATCACTAACGTCTTTGGGGGCTGTGATTCGACGACTGGTAACCGCACTTCACGCGCAAAATATATCACTTACCGAGATCTGCTTCGGCAGAGTGCCACACCCAGTAATGGGTAGAAGGCGTGATGATATATTTATTTATATATATAATAATAATAATACAAATAAAAATGTATATTCACTGGAGTTTTATTTTACAAAATTACATATTTCAATAAGGTAGGTAATATTTTTCGTGCATTAAGATAAATTTATATTTGGTTTTTATTTAATATATTGCAGAATTTGGTTATAAAATTTTATAAAGTAAAAAATATTTTAATCTGACATGTAAATTTTAGGTTATGTTTGAAAAATGTCAATCCAATACCAATGTAAACGTTTTAAGTACAAAATCTTGAATCACATGGATACCGAATGTGACGTAATCGTTTTCATACAGGGAACGAAGTATATCAATACATTTCGACTCATTTAGTGTAGTTTTGAATTCTGAACAATTTTGTAAGTACACTTTTTTTACAAAATTAAAATAAAATAAATATATCATCACGCCTTCTACCCATTACTGGGTGTGGCACTCTGCTGAAGCAGATCTCGGTAAGTGATATATTTTGCGCGTGAAGTGCGGCTACCAGTCGTCAAATCACAGCCTACAAACATGTTAGTGGTGGAGGAGCCACAGGGATAGCGTTTTCAAATTATGAAAATTTGTCGCCTGTGGGAATCGAACCAGGGACCTCAGGATCCACAGGCCGACTTCATACCACTGAGCTAGCCATCCCATAAAAATTAATAGGGAAAAATTTATCGCCAATTGAAACTTTCACCATTTTACCCAAAAAGAAAAGTAGACATCCGACACGTATACCTCGTTAAGAAAGTGTTATTTTTGCCTTCAGATGTTTTATATCCCTCGGGAACTAGCATTTTCAGGAAGAAATGTTTCACTTTCATCTTTTGATATATAAATAACAATTTTTGTCAAACTTCATATATTTATTCTATTTCGTATAATAGGAACTAAATTTCAGTTACAGTACAGGGTTGAGACTCACTGAGTCGTATGTATTTTTAGATTGAATGGGATTTGAAGTCGCGGTCTCCGAATGATTATATATTTATATATATATACAGGATGGTGACCGCAACTCTCGAATTTAGGAATTTAACATGTAAAATCACAATTTTGTAATTTCCTGCTTCCCTAATTATTTCAAGCAAAAAAGCTTCAAATAAAAGTTTGTGGGTATAAAATTATGCATCTAAGCCAATAAACAAAATTACCTTTCCATGCTTCGTAACGGCACAAATTAGATCTGAAAATGATAAAAATAGCCTCAAAACTATGGATAGCCATGGAATTGAAACAAAATTAAACAAATGTTTGACGTTCAATCTGTCAAAATAATTTCTTTATTATGTCATTTATTTTGACGGATACAACGATGACCATTTGTTTGATTTTGTTTCAATTCCATGGCTATCGATAGTTTTCAAGCTATTTTAATTATTTTCAGATCAAATTTGTGCCGTTACGAAGCATGCAAAATTAATTTTGTTTATTGTATTAGATGCAGAATTTTATGCCCTAAAACTTTTATTTGAATCTTTTTTGCTTAAAATAATTAGGGAAGCAGGAAATTACAAAATTGTAATTTTATCAGCCTGTATATAGTCAAATCAACATTACCTTTTAAAAATAATAATTTATATATTTGAACGGCCAAAATTATGAGTATCATATCACGTGATTAAATACGATTGATTTTATTCTATTTGAAATATAACGAAACAAAAAACTATCACTAATCCACACACTCACAAAAAACAAAACACTGTCAAATCCTAACGTACGTAACAAACGCCGAGAAACAACTGACAAACGATTTCAAATACCAACGTTGCAGTTGGCAACGCATGCGCACAAGCACGCCATCTGTAAGTACTAGAATGTGGCGCCATCTCTGGAGGAGACAGTGTACTAAAGGTTCATGGCTTGTTCAACTGGGCGGAGTTTACAGTTAAGCTCCGCCTATTCTAATACGGCATTTGTCAGGTTGGAAGCCACGCCTACAAACAATATGGTTGCTGGTTGTACCAAGGCCAACTGTATATATAAATAGCATCATTTTTATTTCATACTATTTGAATTTGGCTCCTATTAAAATTTTACTATTGCTAAATATTCTATGTCTAACAAATACTATGGGACACCTAATATATATATATATTTTTTTTTGGTTCATCTAGCAAAAATATTATACATTTTTGACTACTCGTGTCATAAGCCTACAAGAGTATAATAAAGACACTTTTGCATATACTGTTTTTAATGAATTACTCATGTGGCGTCCCCTCCACTAACAGCCTTGGAGATCGTGATTTGACGGCAGGTAACTGCATTTCACGCGCATAAATATATCATTCACCTAGATCTGCTACGACAGAGTGTCACACTCAGTAATTGGTAGAAGGCGTGATGAAATATTTATATTATTTATTACATTTCAAACGCAAAAAATGTAGAAAGTAGATTTTTACCAAAACAGTCAAGTAAAGTACGTATCCAAGACTACAACAAAATTAACAGTCTGGTAAAGTACAAAACAGTCTGGTAAAGATTTTACCTGACTGTGGTATCGAGTCGGCCTGTGGATACTAAGAACCCTGGTTCGATCCCCATAGCCGACAAAACATTTTCACCAAATTAAAATTATCCCTCTGGCTCCCCCACCACTAACATCTTTGGGGGCCGTGATTTGACGGTTGGTAATCGCACTTGACGCGCATAAATATATCACTTACCGAGATCTGCTTCGGCAGAGTGCCACACCCAGTAATGGGTAAAAGGCGTGATGATATATTTATTTATTTATTTTAAATAGTGGTTCTCAAAATACAAGCTGTAATTTTCTTATTTTAATTGGAAAATTTGTTATTCCGAAAAAAGATATAGATAACTAGATAAAGCGAAAATTAAAATCTATGTTTTTTTGTTTCTATTGCTACTATGATTATTGAAATAAATTATTAAATATAACAATTAGTTTTTCTCTTAATTAGACGCATATACAATAAAATTGCAAATAACATTTTATGTTCCACATATTTTTGCCAACATCTTTTATTTGAAACTTTTTTTCGTAACTGATTCTATTTTTGAAATAAATGGAATTTATTGTTTTGTGTGTCCAGTAAACTTCCTCTTCCGGTTTTTCAGTTTCATTAAAAATCATCTCAGCTCTTCGTATTTTCATGAAACTTATAATTAGCAAGTTTCGTGAACAAATCTGATCTCGTTGATGAGATATTGCACACTCGGACACACATCCATCCATCAAAACGGATTCAGTGGACCTCAAAACACGTATTTCCGCGAAAATCTCCTCAACGATTTTTTTCACAATTTAAATACTTCCTTATACAGCGTGTAAGAAAGTAAAAAGTTGCACCCCGTATTTCGACAACCACGGATAAAAAAAAATTGTGTTAATAATTTTGTAATAAAGTTGAAAAACGGCATTTCCTTGCTAATGAAACCAACCTTGTAGCTCTTATAGTTCTCGAGATAGCCACGGTGGCACCACTAAACTAAACACCGCCTGTATACTAAATAATTTCTAAGCTGAAGGTGCACTGTGTATATTTGAAAGTTCTAATTTCATGAGTTAGACTAAATATAATTTGTAGAGACGCGCGTTCCCTATCACAGCGGGTATGAATGACACGACATGTGATGCTACGTGACACACACACACTTGTGACAAGTTATTCGCAACGATAAGGCCGCAGATATCCAGTCAAGGTCACGCAGCTTGCACCATTATCACATGTGTTATTCATATTTAACCACGCGGGTAAAGTTACATGCTGGGTAGGTTACCTATACGCACAAATAAATAAAATTATTAAAAAACATAAAAAAAATAACTATTTTTATATTTATTAGTTAGGTAAAATGAAATAAATATATCATCACGCATTCTACCCATTACTGGGGGTGGCACTCTGCCGAAGTAGATCTCGGTAAGTGATATATTTTGCGCGTGAAGTGCGGTTACCAGTCGTCAAATCACGGCCCCCAAAGATGTAAGTGGTGGAGGAGCCATAGAGGTAATTTTTGAAATTATGAAAATTGTTTGTCGCCTGTGGGTATCGAACCAGGGTTCTCAGGATCCACAGGCCGCCTTCATACCACTAATCTAGCCACCCCATATTAATTAGGTTGTTATTCAAATTATGTAATAAAATTAAATAAATTTAATTTTAAATAAAAAAGTGTTTTACAGGTTACAGAAATTATTTTAATAAATTAATTCTAAATTGTAAAAAAATCATAATTGTGATTATTTGACATGAGCTGAGCAATGACAGCTAAAGTGATAGATTTATATTTAACATTTTTACAACTATGCAACTACACAATATCATAACAAATATCCCCAAAAACAATTGTACAAAATTGAATTTTGTAATACTATTTTGACAAAAACTGTTGAAACAAAATTAACTTTGTAAATGAAAATACTTTTTTGTACTCGCATCATTTAAAATAACGTTTACATGACCCTGAAAACTGAAGTAAAGTTTGATTTTGCGCACTAGTGCTTCAAAGTAATTGAAAAAACACCCATTTTTATGGTTCTACATTTGAATTATTAAAACGCTAATTGTGCAACTATACCAGGGCCTGGACAGCTGCATTAGTTACCCTGTTATGCGATTTTTAATGCCATCTCTTGCTGCCCCAAATGAACTAAATCAATTTAAAATTAATAACAGGAATCATAGTCGGTAAAATAATATGTGAAACAGATTACTTATTTAAATGTTTGACAAACGATGTTTTATATTTTGACAAGTAAAATTTATAAATAATAAACATATCTGTCGTCATTATTGCAATCTATATTTAATGGTGAGTAGATATCTTTTATAATATAATATTTAATTTTATACTATTTTATAATTTTAGGCGTGTCATTGTTAAAAATTGTAAGAATAAGTTTTTCCATGTTTTACCACGAAATAATTTATTACGAAAAACATTGCTGGAAAACAATAACAATAGAAATGATTTAATTGATGTGCCTTATTGTAGTACTCTTAAGCATAATGTCGTATGTATTCTTCATTTTCAAAATTGACAGTATCGATATACATCATAAAAAAAATTAAATATTGGGGCTGTCCCATATATTGACCAACGTAAGTAATTAATACAATATTGTGAAATTTTAAACTTTTATAATAATGAAAATTCTTTTTTAGTTAATATAGATTCATTTTCAACCATTCGGAATGAAAATATCACATATCTGTCAATAACAACAGTAACAACAACATTTAAGAATACGGATACTGAAGAAAGTAGCGAAATGATAAATGAGTGTGTGCACAGAGCTGGGCATGATTTAAATCAAAAGGAATTATAAATTGATTTAAATCATATTTCTTGATTTAAATCAAGTGAATTAAGCCTTTTAAAAAAATTCGCAAATCAGGCTTATGACTTAAGACCTTTAAAGAAATTGATTTGGGCTTGTGAATTGTTTTAGAGCTAAAAATAGGCTTAAATCATTTCTGTTGGCAAAACTGTTACAAGTCATGGGTTTTCCATCAAGACAATGCGTTGGCTCATCCGCAATGTCTGTTAAGAGGTTTATAGCCAAGTACAGCATTGCAGTGTTGAACCATATGCCTTATTCGCCGAATTTTGCACCGTGCGACTTCTATCTGTTTCCTAAGGTGAAATTTGCCTTAATAGCAACAAGATTTGAGCTTTGAAAGAGAACTCGGCACGCGTTCTGAAGGAGCTGACAGAAGAAGACTTCCAGCACTTTCTCGAACAATGGAAGATTCGCATGGAGCGTTGTAGGGATAGAGGAGGGGTGTGTATTGAAGGTGATAATAAGTAAATAGGTATGAAATCAAAGTAAAATGTTAAAACACCGTCAGTCTCGCTATTTAATAGCCACATCTCGTATCTACTTACATCTGTTTTCATTCGGTTGTGCATGTAATATTGCACCTAATATTTTTTTAAAATAAATATTAAATAAATTGATAATATGTAGTACTTGTAAATATGATTTAAGCTCCAAGCCCCAAGCCTCAAGCTCCAATTCACAAAAAGGTTTGTGATTTATAATTCACATAAATAAATCACAAATTACTTTGTTTTGTGAATTAATTCAATTCGAAAATGAAGTGGAATTGTGAATTGTCACAAAAAAATATTTGTTTGATTTGTGAATTGTGATTTAATTCCCTTTGTTCGTGATTTTGCCCAGCTCTGAGTGTGCATAAGAAGGCGAAAATGTATATTATTCATATTTATTTGTATTGCATACTAGTGTGTGTTTAATTAATATTTTAAATATGATTCAATAAAACTAGCTTTTCACTAATTGTTTATTTTGATTTTCATAATTTTGAAATATTTTAGTCATTACGATCATGAGAATGATAAGTATGTATCCTATATTATCGGTATTTTTAATAATAATTACATGAGGCAACAAGAGATGTCACCCGTAACTGCGTAACAATCTTTTGTTATAGCTGTCCCTTCTTCTATGGTTACTTGTTCGGTGGTTTATATACACACATTTTAAAGAATTTTATAAAAGAAGTAGAGACAGTATCAATCAGACATACCTACTTTAACAAAATTTACGAGAAAAAATAAACAATTTGTTTTCAAATAAGAAACGTCAATTCATGGCCTACTAAAATATCAATATATAAATTAATGCTTCAAATTTAATAAATTTCCTCGTTGATTATATAATTTTTGCTGGGTACAAAAAACATTGTACAAAACTCGTGCACGAAGAAGTCATTTGCATCATTTGCACAAAAATTAAAGTACTCGCTTTGCTCGTGCTTTTGAAATTGTGCTCATGTGCATAGTATGTCTTCACGGAATTATTATTTAAATTGTTATTTTAGCACTTGATAAAAGCAGTTATACAAAATTCACTTTGTAAACAATGGGGTGGCTAGCTCAGTGGTATGAAGTCGGCCTGTGGATCCTGAGAACTCTGATTCGATTCACACAGGCCACAAACAATTTTCATAATTTCAAAAAACTATCCTGTGGCTCCCTCCCCCACTAACATCTTTAGGGGCCGTGTTTTGATGACTGGTAACCGCACTTCACGCGTATAAATATATCACTTATCGCGATCTGCTTCGGCAGAATGCCACATATAGTAATGGGTAGAAGGCGTAATGATATATTTATTTATATAAACATAACCTTAAATTGCAGTATATCTAATCTGTACACAATTAATGAAAAAAACTGAACAAAGTCAAATATATCGATAAATGGTTTTATTTTAAGAGTCAACTGTAGTATTCCAATGTAGACGATTTTGAAGAAATTGTCTTGAAATAACGTAGAACCATGTGCAAACAATTAATAAACAAACCATAACAGCGTCGTAATATCATTAAGAGGCAGATTCACAAAACGGATTAGCGCTAACACCGTTTTTAATATTGTCTATAACTCTGTTTCAAATTGATGCAAATTAACTCTCTTTTTAACTCAACTTAAAATAAACTTGTTTCGTACATTGAAAAAAGAGTTAAAAACGAAATAAAAAATGGTGTTAGCGCTAATCAGATTTATAAATCTGCCTGTCAAATTTTATAAATTGTGATAATATTTTAGTGATTTTTAAATCGCACAGTTGTAGGAAAAATGTTGTTTATAACACGTGCCGAAAAAGGTTACGTACAAGTGAACGTAACAAATCTTTTTCGGCACTTGTTATAAAAATAACTATTCTCAAATAGTCTCTTAGACAGTTATCATTCTAAAATGATTCCCAATGCATTTATAAAATTGCTATTTTCCCAAATCGTCTCTAAGACAGTTTTTTTTCCAAATCGTCTTTAAGATAAACCATAACTTCTCTTACTTTATAACTGGATTATAAATGATAAAATAGATATATATCATCACGCCTTTGCCCATTACTCTGGACATTGCACTCTACCATAGAAGATCTCAGTTGTAGTGCAAGTACAGTTACCAGCCGTCAAATCACAGCCCTCAAAGCCGCCAGGGTGAGCCACAGGGGCAATTTTAATGTGTAGTAAAGAGAATCAAACTGCACATGCTCGTACCTCATAGCTACATATTGATACGATATATCCTCAGTACTAAATACAGTTAGTATGTTTTCATACTCGTTAACAATATTTACAAATACCTAATCGGTAATCGCAGGTAATTGTAATTGGCCTACATTAATTACGCATGCTATTATATTGTTGGTAATAAATATAAACAGGATATGTCGCGTTAAATGCTCATAAAAAATAGACCATTATTTAATTGTTGTTTTGTTATTCGTTACAAATCATTTGTTGTTTTCAACTATATTATTACTTAGCCTGAAAATACGGGATGTCATTTTCAAACATGAGTAATTAGTTTTACCTTGTGCATAAGTGGCCAGTTCATTTTCAACAAAACTGTTTCCTATACAATTATAGACAATTAAATTACAGAAGTAATTATATTTTATTTGGAACGTTTTGTAGCCAAAATAATCAGATTTAAACTTACATAGGAATTGCTTTTTTATAGTGACAGCCATGGAATTGCAACAAAATGTAGAGTAGTTTTTCTACAACCCACCAGAAAATATACTTTATACATAACTGGGCCGAAAAGCATGTGTTTTAGTCCTAAAAAAAAGTTTAAATACTTCTTTTTGGCCCGTGGATTTCTATAGATACATAAATAAAATGATTATTTTTTGACGTTTCTCAAAACCAATGAAATACTTCAGTGTATGTCACGTGTCTGCGTTTTAACCAATCCTTTCATTATTATACTGAGAATAAAGCTCTTGTGATTATTCTCGGGAATTATCTCTGTAGGTGCTTTTTTGTTTGTGACAAATAATAGGTAGTTGTCAATTATTTAAAACTGTCAACGCGTCAAGTAAAAAGTATGAAAAAAATCGATTTAGTTCCATTTTAGATACAGAACAAATTTTGGAAACAACTTCCAAGAATACATTAATAAGTAATCAATCGATATGAACCCAGTTCAAAATCTTTTAAGTTGGATGAATCGACCTCAACAGCTAAGTCAAAAAATAATCTAATTAAATATAACTCGAGACTTGGATAAATTAGAAAATAATTCTTGGCATTTGGCAATAGCCACTCAAGCCCTACGGGCTTTTGTGACTATTGCCTGCCAACAAGTTTTCAAAAGATCTGTCAAATTATTTTCAATTTATTCTCACTCTCTTGTTATATTTTTACTGAAAATTGTTGACAGTGGGAATCCCATTGAGATTCTAATATTCTCAGGTCGACGCGATACCACGGAGCCACATACCTCATAAAAATTACTAATATACTATATTTACACATGTCAGGTTAAATACTTTCAAAATTTCAAATATATTTTTCTGAATTTACAGTTAAAAAATGTCAAAATTTATTTGACAGCATTACCAAATGTCACCAAAATCTCTAGATTGAAATTCAATATTTTTTACAATTAAAAATTACAAAATATCTATGAAATAAATGACGCCAAATAAAAAAAAATAGTATATTATCTTTAATTGTGAAGTTATGTTTGTTTATAACACTGTAGTCATTAGCAACGGGAGATAAACAAATTACGTTCTCTACTAAAAATGAATGGGGTAATGGCTCAGTGGTATCCGAGTCGGCCTGTGGAGTCAAAGAACCCTGGTTCGATCCCCAAAGCCGACAAAAACATTTTCACCAATTTAAAATTACCTCTGCGGCTCCCCCACCATTAACATCTTTGGGGGCCGTGATTCGACGGCTGGTAACTGCACTTCACGTGCAAAATATATCACTTACAGAGATCTGCTTCGGCAGAGTGCCACACCCAGTAATGCGTAAAAGGCGTGATGATATATTTATTTATTTAATTTTTTTTACTAAAAACGAATACATAATGACCAACTTTTAACAGAATCGTAAATTAATTGAATTTGGAACATAGCAATAATAAAAAATATATATATATAGTCACGCCTTCTACCCATTACTGGGTGTGGCACTCTGCCGAAGCAGATCTCGGTAAGTGATTTATTTATGCGCGTGAAATGCGGTTCCCAGCCGTTACATTACGGCCCCCAAAGATGTTAGTGGTGGAAAGCCACAGGGCTAGTTTTAAAATGGTGAAAATTGTTTGTCGCCTGTGGGAATCGAACCAGGGTTTTCAGAATCCACAGGCCGACTCGATACCACTGAGCTAGCTAACCTATATAAATATATCATCACGCTTTTTACCCATTACTGGATGTGGCACTCTGCCATAGCAGATCTCGATAAGTGATATATTTATGTACGTGAAGTGCGATTACCAGCCGTCAAATCATGACCCCCAAAGATATTAGAGAAGGAAGAGCCAGAGGAGTAATTTTAATTTGATGAAAACGGTTTTTCGCTGTGGAGATCGAACCGAAGTTCTCAGGGCCACAGGAGTAATTTTATATTGGTGAAAATGTTTTTGTCGGCTGTGGGGATCGAACCAGGGTTCCTAGGATCAGTAGGCCGACTTGATACAACTTTAGATTATTACGTCAACCTTACGGTTGCAAATTTAGTAAAATAAATTCCATACAAGACTTGAAAATGACTCTATTCAGAGTCGAAACGTCGTCTTTTTAATAAAGACCTTATTAATGCCAGTAATCCATTTTTATTAACAAGTTTGCAATTATAATTTAATTATTAATTTACTACAAATACCCCATAAAGCAGTGGCACTTAAAATGTGCACTTTACATGAACAGCAAATAATTGTGCGTATTAAACAAAAAACCAGTTTAAACCTGACCATATTTTCTAGTATTTACGCATTTAAAATATAACGACCAATATACTCACTATTATAACAACAGTACTCCATTCCCAATTGCGTCTTATCCACTTTGAACCTCAAACATTCACTACCACTTCAAAAACAACGCCACAAACTTGAAACCAAATCTCAAAATTGCACAGAATATCAACACCGCCGAGGACTAGTAACAAATGTCTAATAAACAACTAGAAAAACAATCACAGATCGAGAAAAACCAGCAACGTAGAACAACAACGCATCGGCGGCATCGACACTACGAGTTTCATTTGTTTCTGTGTGTGCGATGTATGTTGCAAGCCAAGACGTACGTTATAAGTACAGACTTCGACCAATACCGCACGTATATTGCACGGCGCATTGATGCAACTGCATTTCAGAGAGAGAGAGAGACGCGCGACAGAGAGGAGAGTCTCTCTCGTGTTGGTGGCGGCTACGAGAGAGAGTGTCTGGCTCTCTTTGGTTTGGTTTAACACAAAAGCTAATTGTAGAAATAGAATGTTGTTATTTGTAAATAGAAATATTAAAATTCTTCAATGTCTTTAAATGTTCAAAGAAATTTATTTGTTTAGAAAACATAAATTAATAGATCAAATATAGTATAGTAACTGGCAGTATGGTGGTGTGGATAGTGTTATGGCACTTGATTTCAGAGATCTCTGGTTCGAATCCCACTCAAGCTAAATATACAGAAATTCTGAATATATAAATAAATATATCATCTCGCATTATACCTATTACTGGGTGTGGCACTCTGCCGAAGCAGATCTCGGTAAGTGATGTATTTATGCGCGTGAAGTGCGGTTACCAGCCGTCAAATCACGGCCTTCAAAGATGTTAGTTGTGGGAGAGCCACAGGGGTAATTTTAAATTATTAAAAAATTCGGAAGATGATTTTAAAAATGTGTGAAAATTGGCTTATCTGTACATTTTAGAACAAAAGTACAAGAATTCAAAATTGTTTTTCTATTTAGGTGCTTTTTGGAATCGAGAAAAAAATCGTTGAGATTTTCGTGGAAATACGTGTTTTGAGGTCCACTGAATCCGTTTTGATGGATGGATGTGTGTCCGAATGTGCAATATCTCATCAACGAGATAAGATTTGTTAACGAAACTTGGTAATTATAAGTTTCATGAAAATACGAAGAGCTGAGTTGATTTTGAATGAAATTCAAAAACCGGAAGAGGAAGTTAACTAAACACACAAAACAATAAATTCCATTTATTACAAAAATGGAATCAGTTACGACAAAAAGTTTCAAATCAAAGATGTTGGCAAAAATATTTGGAACCTAAAATGTTATTTGCAATTTTTTTGTATATGCGTCTGATTTTGAAAAAAAAACTAATTTTTATATTTAATAATATATTTATATATAATCATAGTAGCAATAGAAACAAAAAACATAAATTTTAATTTTCGTTTTATCTAGTTATCTATGTCTTTTTTCAGAAAAACAAATACATCATTAAAATGGTCAACTATTTTAGTAACTTTGCTTCAATTTAATCGACTTCGTATCTCACGGTTCTTGAGATACCAAGGGTTAGGCTCGAAAAACGGACAGCCTGTATATGCCTCATCAGTAAAGTTAGACATAAAGTAGTCAACATTACTAAAAAATTATACGTAAACAAATTTGATATTTGATATGTTTCAAACAGATAAAGGCTGAATTACTGAAAAACTAAATTACATGTTTAATAATATTATATAACATTAATATATTCTAAATATTAAATATACTGTGTATAAGAAAGTCGTGTGCTGCCCACATCAGATTTTTTAGTTATCGAGTTACAGCGATTTTTCTCTTTTTAAAAATCTCAACTTTGAAGGTCCATATCTCGAAAACTAAAAGAGATATTGAAATGCGGTTTGAACGAGTGTATTTCTCGTGCCCTAATTAACTTATACTGAAATTTGAATTGTCATATTATGGGCAAAAATCTTAAGGAGTATCTCTTAACAAATATTTAAAAACAGTGATTTTTCGTTTTTTTTTTTTGGTAATAAAATTTTTATCTGGGTAGTATTTTTCATAGAAGAGTTCGGGAAGACACGATTTGGTTCGGTTTTCTCGCGTGCGTGGTGGCCGGCGCGCGGTGGCGCCGTCATGCTCCCCTCGTAGAGTAGAATAGTCGTGACCCGACCGAGCAGACCAAGGCCAACTCAGTTTCACTCTCGTTACAAAACAAAACCGATGTACGCGGACTGACTGCATTGACGATTGCACAGACGACGAGTTACGCGACTACAGAAAATCTGCTATTTTATATTATTTAATATACTGTAAATACTAACTTAGTAGTATTTTATTTTTATAGAGAACGTGCACAGAATTATGGATTATGAGAATTTAACAAAGAATTTATAAAATGTATATTTTAATATAATTGTTTAATTTAAAATTTTACATTTTAAAAAATATAAATTTATTATACCTGAAATATATCATTACGCCTTTTACCCATTACTGGGTGTGGCACAGATCTCGGTAAGTGATATATTTAGGCGCGTGAAATGCGGTTACCAACTGTCAAATCACGGCCTCCAAAGATGTTAGTGGTGGGGGAGCCACAGGGGTAATTTTAAATTGGTGAAAATATTTTGTCGGCTGTGGGGATCGAACCAGGGTTCTTTGGATCCACAGTCCATTCTCTGTATGAAAACAATTACGTCATATGTGGACGAGGTTAATATAGATACGATGAAATATAGATATCTTTTTTTAATAATATTATTCGTACCTATGCGAATGGCAGTAACGTATGTCTTAATAAGTAAAGACACACGTTTCATGTTTGTTCACGTTCTATCACATTTATTATTTTAATGAAAACGTATGTCAGTTCTTACTAATACGAAAATTTATATTTACTTTGTTCACATTTGTTTATAAGATAAAACTAGAGAGCTATGGTGATGATTTTGTTATTTTCTCGCCTGTCATTTCTAAGTTTGTGACATTTTTGATACATAAATACAGACTGAGAAATAAGAAATGGCTAGAAAAATGTTGGGTAATCAAATGCAGAAATGCGTTTGTCGTCTTCATGATTATTTTGCGCTGGAGTTAGAGAATCGAGGATCTTTAATTAATTTACCTGTAGTACAAGAGGTAATGTGCATTGTATTTTGTATTTTCATATATTATTTATTTATATATAATAACAATACATATAAAAATATACATTCCTTTGAGTTTTATTTTACAAAATTACATATTTCAATAAGGTAGGTAATATATTTCGTGCGTTAAAATAAAGTTATATTTGATTTTTATTTAATTATATTGCAGGATTTGGTTATTAAATTTTATAAAATAATAAATATTTTAATCTGACACATAAACTTTATGGGGTGGCTAGGTCAGCGGTATGAAGTCGGCCTGTGGATCCTGAGAACCCTCGTTCGATTCCCACAGGCGACAAACAATTTTCATAATTTCAAAAAAAGCTATCCCTGTGGCTCCTCCACCACTAACATCTTTGGGAGCCGTGAATTGACGACTGGTAACCGCACTTCACGCGCAAAATATATCACTTACCGAGATCTGCTTCGGCAGAGTGCCACACTCAGTAATGGGTAGAAGGCGTGATGATATATTTATATTTAGACTTAAAATTTCGCTAAACTGTCAAAAACGTTTTAATCCTTTTTATTATCATTTTAAAACGTCTTACTAAAAGTCCATAGCATTTAGATGGGCGGTAAGAGAATAGATGTCTCTTAAGACGCCTAAACTTGCAGAGTTTTTGCAGGATACTTCGCCGAGTTTATTATTTAATTCGTGGCCGACTTTTTGCGAATTATGCGTGAGTGTGTTTGAAGATGACAGATGGCGTTAATTCAGTGGCCAAAATTCGAGAATTCAAAACTTCGAAAAATTCGAAAATCAACAACCCTATGCTTATCTATAAAGGTAGTACTAGCGTGAAAATTTTTTTTGCAGATCTGAATGAAATTTGGCGCACGTAAACATTAGATAGTCATACGCATCCTGTTAAAATATGAAACACATTCATCGTCTGTGAACAAATATATTCGCTTGTAAAGTTGAGTTCTTATACACGGGGCTTATGGCGATCATCACTCAGAATCGCACATATTTGCTTTGTGTACCTCTAAAAATTTGCAGTTTCATTTGAAAAACTAGTATGATGTTCTAGAACTATCCATGTATATTGTATCAGAAAGAGAAAGTTTTTTATCGTTTAGTAATAGATATATAGCCATGCAAAGCCTTGTTTTTAACGAAAAATTAAGAATCCCAATTTATAATGGCAACGCCATACGGTGGTATGGTATTTGAAAATTCACGAGACCAACAATCTGTTAACAATTCATGATATTCAAATCATAATAGGTATCAAACACTTATTTTATTCAATTTTTAAATTTTTTTGAGCGTCAGTTTCGCCACTCGACGACCGATTGCGCTCCCGTCACACTAGTATAACCCTAAATTTTGTCACAAATTTTGTTTTTTGTATGTGTTTCTTTCACAATACATGAAAAGATACATCTGGATGTTTTTTATACATTCTGGTACGCAGTAATAATCGTTCTACATTATATATTTTATAAACAGACCGAAAATATTTGAAAATATCTGTATCTAATATATAATACAGTTCAAAATGAATCCTGGATACAGTAGTTCTTGAAATTACCGCTAGGTGGTGTAACGCTTAGCTGCATTTGACTATATCATCACGTCTTCCACCCATAATTGGGTGTGACACTCTCGATAAGTGATATATTTATGTGCATAAAATGTGGTTCCCAGCCGTCAAATCCCGTCCCCCAAAGATGTTAGTGGAGGGCAAGCCAAAGGGGTAATTTTAATATGATGAAAATTGTTTGTCGACTGCGGGAATCGAACCAAGGTATTCGATACCACTGAGTCACCACCATTTATATTTGAATGCAGCATATTGTTGGCTCTAGTCCTAACCTATAGTCACCATCGCATTTCACTTGTTTATTGCTAGATTGTGGGTGTGGCCTGGTGTTGATTGGTGGGTCCTCTACCCCTCCAAGCTGTGTACCTCGCCCTCTGCGCCCCGCAATGGTTCGGTCCACCATATAATATTTCTATGTTGTTTTCGTCTAGTTTCCGGATTGGTGTTGTTCTTGTCTAACGCGTGGAGAAGGCTGCGTATAGGTGTATAGGTGTCTTTGTTTATTGTGTTGAGAAGGGACGCGTGGAAGGTATGGTGAAAGGGTGGCTTTTTTAAGGGTGGTTTAAGGAATTTTGGATGTTTTCGACCACCATTGATAAGTTTTTGTTGGAAATATGATAGAAATATGAGTTGGATGACTCTTAAAAACGATTTGGGAGATATTTTAGGAAAATGAGTGTGTTATAGACGATTTAAAAGACATCTAGGGTAGATACTACAACTAATTTTTCCTATATCGCGTTTACAAAATAACTGCTTTTGAGAATAAATTTTATGCAAGAGTTGAGTTGTCTAATAAATATAAATATATCATCACGCCTTCTACCCATTACTGGGTGTGGCACTCTGCCGAAGCAGATCTCGGTAAATGATATATTTTGCGCGTGAAGTGCGGTTACCAGCCGTCAACTCACGGCCCCCAAAGTCTAGTTATAAAAATGTCAAACATAAATCTGTCACTTTAATTGTCATTGCTCAGCTCCTGTGAAATTATTGCAATTTTTATTTTATACCGTGTGTGCCACGTAAATGGTGGCATAGGTCATGTAATAGTTATTTTTATAACATGTGCCGAAAAAGGTTTGTTACGTGCAAATGCAGAATTTAACTGCACGAGCACGTAACCTTTTTCGGCACGTGTTATAAATAACATTTTTCCTACAACTGCGCGATTTCTTTGTTATTACGTAACTATAATTGCCTTGGTTACGTATGGAAAGTAGATGAATGCAGACCAAGTGCGTTTCCGAAAGCAAAGAAACACTAGTGCGGAAAGTGCTTCATTACGTAACTGTCAAAAGAATATTGTTTTGACAGCGATTTAAATTTCGCGCCGAGCGCGGAATTCATATTTTGACCACAGACGCTTATGGAAGAAGAAGATACGGTGAACCAGCGCTAGTAAATATGCAGTAGTATATTTTGACGTTTATAAACGTAACCTTAATTTGCAGTATATCTAATCTGTAGACAATTAATAAAAAGAACCGAACAAAGTAAAATATATCGATAAATGGTTTTATTTAAAGAGTAAGTGAAATACTTCATATTTATTGTTTGTGTATATTATTAATACAGTTGTTACAGTTGCTTATATTGACATAATGTAAAGTGGAAACTTTTGTGTCTAAAGAAACATTGATTTCTTCCGTACCTGCTCATATTATTACCAGTAATATTATTGGTAACAATTTCGGAAGCTTCAGAAGTACCAGCAGCAGGTTGATTGTCATTGTCGAAAATAGATCCAACATAGTATGATCCGGAGCTTCAATTATCTTTGGAGGTGTTAATGATAAAGAAGAATCACTCACTGTACTATTCCAATCAAGATGATTTTGAAGAAATTATTTTGACGTTAGTGAAATATTTTTAAATAACGTAGAACAATGTGCAAGCAATCAACAAACAAACCATAGCAACGCCGTAAAACATCGTTCTCATGTAATATCATTAAAATTTTATAAATTTTATAAATTTTATAAATTTTAATAATATTTTAGTGATTTACTAAATCGCACAGTTGTAGGAAAAATATTGTTTATAACACGTGCCGAAAAAGGTTACATGCTCGTGCACGTAACGAGCCTTTTTCGGCACTTGTTATAAAAATAACTATTCCTACAACTGCGCGATTTAGAAAATCACTAAAATATTGTCAGAATTTATAAAATGTTAATGATATTACACGAGAACGATGTTTTACTGCGTTGCTATGGTTTGTTTGTTGATTGTTCTACGTTATTTCAAAATATTTCACTAACTTCAAGATAATTTCTTCAAAATCATCTAGATTGGAATAGTACAGTGAGTGATTCTTCTTTATCATAAACACCTCCAAAGATAATTAAAACTCCAGATCATGCTATGTTGCATCTGTTTTCGATAATGACAATCAACCTGCTGCTGGTACTTCTAAAGCCTCCGAAATTGTTGTCAATAATATTACTGTTAATAATGTGAACAGGTACGGAAGAAATCAATGTTTGTTTAAACAGTACAAAAGTTTCCACTTCACATTATGTCAATATAAGCAACTGTAACAATTGTGTTAATAATATACACAAACAATAAATATTATGTATTTCATTTACTCTTTAAATAAAACTATTTATTGATATATTTTACTTTGTTCGGTTCTTTTGATTAATTGTGTACAGATTAGATATACTGCAATTTAAGGTTACGTTTATAAACGTCAAAATATACTACTGCATATTGACTAGCGCTGCCTCACCGCATCTTCTTCTTCCATAAGCGTCTGTGGCCAAAATATGAATTCCGCGTTCGGCGCGAAATTTAAATCGCTGTCAATACAACTAACATATTCGGGAGCCGTGATTTGACGACTGGTAACCGCACTTCACTTACCGAGATCTGCTTCGGCAGAGTGCCACACCCAGTAATGGGTAGAAGGCGTGATGATATATTTTTTCATTTTTTTTTTCAGTACAACTTTTTTTTTACAGTTGCGTAATGAATTACTTTTCGCACGAGTGATTCTTCGCTTACAGAAACGCACTTGGTCTGCATTTGTCTCCTTTCCATACGTAACCAAGGCAATAATAGTTACGGGTGGAAAGGAGACAAATTCAGACCAAGTGCGTTTCTGTAAGCAAAGAAACACTAGTGCGAAAAGTAATTCATTACGCAACTGTAAAAAAAAGTTGTGTTGAGAGCGATTTAAATTTACGTAGAACAATGTGCAAGCAATGAACAAACAAACCATAGCAACGCCGTAAAACATCGTTCTCGTGAATATCATTAAAATTTTATAAATTCTGATAATATTTGAGTGATTTTCTAAACCGCACAGTTGTAGGAAAAATGTTGTTTATAACACGTGCCGAAAAAGGTTACGTGCTCGTGCAGATTTCCGCACTCGGCAAGCCTCGTGCGTTAAATTCTGCACTAGCCTTTTCCGGCACTTGTTATAAAAATAACTATTTTTCTCGATTCCAGTACTTCCTTATACTGTGTATAAGAAAGTAAAAAACGAAAATATTATGTTTGTACTTCGATTAACATATAAAATAATCAAATTTTTGTGAAATAAACTATTGATATGAATGTGAAACATGTGATTTGCTTTGATTAATTTAGACTCATTTTAAAATTAACGTTTTATTGGTGCAAGTAGCCAGTAACTAACTACAAAAAATCCAGTATACTAACATGACTAATTTTCTTAGTTTGAAAACAGAGTTAGTTAATATAACGTGTACTCTGATGTAGCAAAGACGTGTATGTTTCTTCGACTTCTTCTGGTGCAAACAGGTTTCACTCGTACAGGCAACGGTCTCATGAAAGTGTATTACCATGATCGCAGCACGAGTCACATCATCTTATACTTCCCCTGTATATACAGGCTG
Source organism: Pterostichus madidus (assembly GCA_911728475.2). Taxonomy (NCBI): domain Eukaryota; kingdom Metazoa; phylum Arthropoda; class Insecta; order Coleoptera; family Carabidae; genus Pterostichus; species Pterostichus madidus. Next base: position 29,608,073 of record OU452316.1, read on the forward strand.
TGTCGTATACGAGGATCATTGGTATCTCTCAAGAAATGCTAATTGCTATATTAGTAGGAGATGCAAATTATGGTTTTGTTTTTATAAATATATGGGGCATGGGCGTCCGCAGAGGAGGGCCAACAGGGGCACGCGCCCCCCCCCCTGGATATTAACTAGGGTGGTGACCACGACTCTCGAACATAGGACTTTACCATGTAAAATTATAATTTTGTAATTTCCTGCTTCCCTAAAGATTTTAAGCAAAAAAGCTTGTAATAAAAGTTTTAAGGCATCAAATTCTGCATCTGAACCAATAAACAACACTAATTTTTTATGCTTTGTAACGGCACAAATTAGATTTTTAAAAATGACGAAAATTGCCTCAAAACTATCGATAGGCATGAAATTAAAACAAAATTAAACAAATGTTTGACGTTTTATCCGTCAAAATAAATGAAATAATAAATAAAGAATTTATTTTTTCAGTTTTGACAGATTGAACGTTAAACATTTGTTTAATTTTGTTTCAATTTCATGCCTATCGATAGTTTTGAGACAATGTTAGTCATTTTCAATTCTAATTTGTGCCGTTACAAAGCATAAAAAATTAATTTCGTATTTTATGGCCTAAAACTTTTATTTGAAGCTTTTTTCTTTTAAATAATTACGAAACAGGAAATTAAAACAATATGATTTTACATGTTAAAATTCTATGTTCGAGAGTCGCGGTCACCATCCTGTATATGTATATATATATATATATATATATATAAATTAAATGAATATGAAATTATAAGTTTAAAGATAATAAATTCAAGCTGAAACTTTCCAGCAGTATTCTTATGGCCAGCTAGCGACATGTTCCCTATCGTAACGATTGAGTAATCTAAGTTTATTAAGTATACACGAACACAAAATCATAGAAAATAACAACTATACATCGAAATTTAATGAAGAAATGGTCAATTTATGGAAGAGTTATTCGAAGATTGTCCTTCCTCTTCAATTCAAACCCAGACGACAAAGACTAGTAATTTATTTCACAAATTTAAATATTTTTTTGTCTATTTGTTATGTGTATTTGTATTTATATTATGTAAAAAAAATATTTTAGAAATTTATGTCTATCTGAGAGTTTCTTGCGACCCCCTTGGAAAAATGTCTGTGGACGCTCATGATATGGGGTAGGTGACTCAGTGGTATCGGATCGCCCTGTGTATCCTGAGAACCCAGGTTCGACTGCCACAGCCGATAAGCATTGCCTCATCTAGAAATGGGTAAAAGGCGTGATGATATATTTATTTATTTTGTATTTATTTATTTACCTATCGTGCTTGGTATCAATTAAATGGTCTTTAAAAGAAAAGTTGTAGATCGGCAATATTCAATTTATATAGTGTCAAAATTGTCGTACAGAAGTGAATCTTACATCAATGTTCGCGAAGCCTAGCCTGAAGGCCGACTGCTAGTTTTATACAATTTGTTTATGCATAATAATTATACACGTATCGTATTAATATTGATTAAAATATTAAGTGAATATTTTCATTAAATTTAAATATACTTTTAAAATATGAATGTTTCTGATTCATTTAAATGTCTACGTTGCAAATGGCAGTGGCGTACCTAGGGGAGGGCGGTGGGTGCGGCCCGCACCGGGCGGCATTTTTATTTTCTTATACACAGTATAAGGAAGTTGAAGAGATTTTCGCGGAAATACGTGTTTTGAGGTCCACTGAATCCGTTTTAAACGATGGCTGTGTGTCCGAGTGCGCAATATCTCATCAACGAGATAAGATTTGTTAACGAAACTTGGAAATTATAAGTTTCATGAAAATACGAACAGCTGAGTTGATTTTGAATGAAATTGAGAAACCGGAAGAGGAAGTTTACTGGACACACAAAACAATAAATTCCATTTATTTCAAAAATGTAATCAGTTATGAAAAAAAGTTTCAAATAAAAGATGTTGGCAAAAATATTTGGAACATAAAATGTCATTTGCAATTTTCCTGTATATGCATCTAATTTTGAGAAAAACTAATTTTTATATTTAATAATATATTTCAATAATCATAGTAGCAATAGAAACAAAAAAACATAAATTTTAATTTTCGCTTTATCTAGTTATCTATGTCTTTTATCAGAAAAACAAATACATCATTAAAATGCTCAACTAATTTGGCAATTTTACCTCAATTTAATCGACTTCGTATCTCACGGTTCTTGAGATACCAAGGGTTAGGTTCGAAAAAAGGACATCCTGTATATGCCTCTTCAGTAAAGTTAGACATAAAGTAGTCAACATTACTAAAATATTATACGTAAACAAATTTGATATTTGATATGTTTCAAACAGATAAAAGCTGAATTACTAAAAATCTAAATTACATGTTTAATAATATTATATATTCTAAATATTAAATATGCTGTGTAGAAGAAAGTCGTGTGGTGACCACACCAGATTTTTTATATTTAGTTTTAGTTGTAAAAACAACTTGTTCACTTCATAAGTTTACTATTCGATTTCTACGAATTATGAATGACTATATGATTTCGAATATTTTTCTTCTTCGTCAAGTCAATGTAGGGTTGAAAATATTATCTCGAAAAATTCCTTTATTACTGCCTAATTTAAATATGCCATCCAATGGTAAAAAAGTTCCCCACCTATACTTTGTCTCAATTACAATGATTTATTTATGTTTATTAATTTAATGATGTAATGGCTCAGTGGTTTCGAGTTGGGCTGTGGATCCTGAGAACCCCGGTTCGATTCTCACAGGCGACAAACAATTTTCACCAAATTAAAATTACTCCTGTTGGTCCTCCACCACTAACATCTTTGGGGGCCGTGATTTGACGGTTGGTAACCGCACTTCATGTACATAAATATATCACTTACCGAGATCTGCTTCGGCAGAGTGCCACACCTAGTAATGGGTAGAAGGCGTGATGATATATTTTTTAAATTTATATAAACCACCATTTGATTGACTTAGAAAGGGCGGCAAATTGGAGACCGCCCTGGGCGGCAAAAGTTCTAGGTACGCCACTGGCAAATGGCCGGCGTCAAAATACTTGCCTCACAGATGACAATGCATTGCTAAAATCCAATGTTTATATAAAATCGTTGAATGTATGTGACATAATTATAAATATAGAATAAAGTATAGAGAGATAGGATAAAAATATTGGAATTGTTAAATGAACCTAATTATTGTTTGAAGGGTTCTTGTTACTATATACATTGGAACATTTATTGTTTATAAGGCTTATACTGTTGACTCATATGAAACAGAAACCATGTATGGGAGATAATACGTCAGCGAGTCATATCTGAAGTCATTCAACTGTTATCAGTTTGCTGTTATTATAAAAATAGAATTATTCATTCTTCTCTCAGCTAATAAGTATTTTTATTTCAATTTGAATAAAATGTCTCACAGCTACGAGGGCAGGGTGAAAACTCCCTGAAAAATAAAACAGATGGCGCCACAATCGCAAATCTCATGTGACATTTGTGATGTACCATCTTTAACTAGAATGCATTAAAATGTTCAGACTGATATGTCATTCAGTTCTGTTTTGACACCCATCGAAAGCAAGCAACCTTACAAAAATAATTATTACATTTTTGTATGGTATAGGTTATTAACAGAATTAACATTTCGCTGCAAATATCGTATAATTAACAATCACATTGAATATATTCAATAAAACTATTTAACTAGTTTATGAAATTCAGTGAATGTTTCATGCCAACCAATAGCAGTGTAAGATTTGACACAACAGAAGCTATGACAACAAGGCGAGAACCACAAGCAGCATGATATTACCAGGCGGTACGAAACCTGACTGTATTATCGATACATCCTGTTGACAGTTCATAAGAAAAATGAGAAAAATGCACCAAAGCAATTATTATCAACTGTAACAACAAATAAATAAATATAAAATGCTTTCATATTTTTTTTGTATTAAAATTAATATATTATACTGATCGAAATAATAACTTTATAGTTCTTGCTTTGTCACTCGTGCGACCATCTCTGTCTACGCCTGCGACCATCTCTGTTTACGCGTGCGACCATCTCTGTCTACCCGTGCAACGTTGCCAAGCATTTCTGACAATTTCATTGAAAATCATAGAATATTCAACTTTCATCGTCAATTTCTTTGAAACTAATCCGGTAAGGCATGGATTTTTTAATTCTCATACCTTTATCTCTACATGATGTACTGTGTGTTAGTTTTTTGGTAAAAAATAACTACAATATATGAATTTATTACGCAGTAAGCTGCCTCGCGAGGTACAGTTCCTATAACGCCAATGCATTTTTGATCGACTTTGGTCGACTTTAACTTTACATTACTCAGCTCAACAACGGTAAACTTTTGAAAAAAATTGCATACTAGTGTAGAAACACATGAAAAATAACATATTTACATTTCTTTATAATCCGGGTTAAATGCTTCCATGATAGTACCACCTTAAGTCAATTATTCTCCCAAAATGTCTCCAAAATTGTCTTTAAGACAGTCATTTTCCCTAAATGTCGCCCAAATTGTTTATAAGACAGTCATGTTTCAAAAATATTACCTAAATCGTCTCTAAGACAGGCCTTTTCTGTCTCAAATCGTCTCCTAAATAGCTTTTTCCACTTTTCCCTCATATCTAGTAACCTGTGTATGTACTTATAAAAACAAAAATCTCGTCAAATTGTTTGACAAATGTGACGAAATGTTTCTAATTGTACGAGACAGCCTGTATTTATATAAAACAGTTATACAATTCAGATTAACTTCGTGCACAGAAATGCATACATAATAATTAAAATATAATAAATGCGTAATTGAATGTACTTACAAAAATATTCACAAAAAAAAACTATTTCAATCTAGTTGCAAAAATATTGATTAACCCATTGTTGCATCCTGATTGCAACAATAGAAAAATTAAAATCAATCATCGAATAAGCGTAAAAATATTTCCTCAGTACAATAAACACAGTATATTGAACAATAACAACTTGAATAACACTAAAAACAATATGAAATATTATCAAACAGCATTACATTACGATAAGAAACAAATAAGATAAAACAATTGACATACCATCTCGAAATATAATCCTAAAATGCAGAATTACACCAAAACACACGTCAGAAATATCACACAACGCTTCAAACACAAATATTTCACTAAATTACAATAAAATAATGTCAAATCATATTGAATTTATGCACAGAAAGCTACGTGCGAATCTCACCGCAGACATATTGCAATGGTTGTTTACGAAACAAGTTCAGACATGCGTGCGCCGTCGCTGTGGCCGTGTTTAGGAAATGCACTTTGCAACGACGTACGTCTGAGATCGATATTCGACAGTTGAACGCGCCGGCAGCGCCTCTATAGTGTCTACCGTGAACTACAATGACATTTCTTGCAAAAATCGCATGTAACGTATTTTTGCACGTTTTTTTTTTCAGTGATATTTATAAACGACATTGCTTTAGATATTTTTTGTTGTGTTTATTGAAATTTGTGCATTTTGTAGCGGTGAAATGCAGAATTTAAGAGAAAATACGAAGTTTAACGGAAATTGCCGAATGCTAGTGTATTGATCTCGTGTGCAGATGCAAGCAGAATGTTCATGGATAAAATGCCATCAGTTTCAGGGCCGGATTCAGTTTAAATTGTTGCGAATTATACCTCAAACATTATTAATTATTTTAAACGTTAGTTTTCATTTTGAGGTCAAATAATTGACAACTCTCAGCAGAATAATTGAAAAAATATCGCGTCAAAAAATGGGATTTAGTATCCAGGAAGGGGGGGACGTTTCATCGAAATGGAATTTTTCAATTTATTCTTAAACTATAGATTTTAGCAAAAACGAAAGTTATTTAGAAAAAATATTCGGGACACAGAGTCAGATTGCTTTAGTCAGTGGTTCTCAACCAGTAATACAAAAATACATTTTTCTAAATTATAACATACACTGTTAAGAAAAAAAAATAACTGAAATACGTGAAATTTTTCCCTTTTTACTTTCTTATACACAGAGTATAAGGAAGTATTGGAATCGTGAAAAAAATCGTCGACGAGGTTTTCGCGGAAATACGTGTTTTGAGGTCCACTGAATCCGTTTTGATGGATGGATGTGTGTCCGAGTGTGCAATATCTCATGAACGAGATAAGATTTGTTAACGAAACTTGGTAATTACAAGTTTCATGAAAATACGAAGAGCTGAGTTGATTTTGAATGAAATTTAAAAACCGGAAGAGGAAGTTTACTCCACACACAAAACAATAAATTCCATTTACATATATAAAAAATGGAATCAGTTACGAAAAAAAGTTTCAAATTAAAGATGTTGGCAAAAATATTTCTAACATAAAATATTATTTGCAATTTTCCTGTATATGCGTCTAATTGTGAGAAAAACTAATTTTTATATTTAATAATATATTTCAATTATCATAGTAGCAATAGAAACAAAAAACATAAATTTTAATTTTCGCTTTATCTAGTTATCGATGTCTTTTTTCGGACAAACAAATACATCATTAAAATGGTCAACTAATTTGGCAACTTTGCGTCAATTTAATCGACTTTGTATCGCACGGTTCTTGAGATACCAAGGGTTAGGCTAGAAAAAAGGACATTCTGTATATGCTTCATCAGTAAAGTTAGACATAAAGTAGTCAACATTACAAATACAAATTTGATATTTGATATGTTTCAAACAGATAAATGCTGAATTACTGAAAAACTAAATTACATGTTTAATAATATTATACCGGGTGGTCCATTTAACTTGACTTGTTCAAATATACTTATTCGACATGGATCGCCATCGGTTTTCATTGTCGAGGAAAAGATCCATTTGTGCGCATAATAAACAATTCAAAATACGGATATTTTGAAAAATAACCATTATTTTAAACTTAAAACACGAGCAATGAGCACTCGCTTATTTTAAGATTACGTAAAAACTTGTTTTTACGAATACCCCCTCTCCGACCCTCTGGGAGGTGGGGAACGTAAAATGTTAACAAGATAGGATGGCCCCCTAGTTAAACTTTTGTTCATGAAAGTTTGTTGTTAAGGGCTTAATTTGCAAGATATTTGAACAAGTCAAGTTAAATGGACCACCCAGTATAACATTCATATATTCTAAATATTAAAAATATGCAGTGTATAAGAAAGTCGTGTGGTGTCCACACCAGATTTTTTCAAAACGTCATTACTTGGCGAATATTTCACTACTTTGGATGAATTTTCGAAGATTCAGTTCGAGGGGATACATGCGATCTTAAGGTTAACCCCATCCGCTTCCCGTCAACCCCTTTGAAGAAAAAAATGTTTTTAATAGAAAAAAGTCCATCTTTGATGATCTGTATGGAGGTAAGAAAATATTGTGGACTCGATTCACCATCAGGGCAAAAAAGTTTTTTCAATTCCTTGCAAAGGACGCAAAGAACGAAGTTAATACAATGATTTGGCTCAGCGTTATATGCATTTTAAGATGACTTTCAATAAAATTGGACGATTTTTTAAAGAAATAAAAACTGTTTTTACTTTAAGGGGGTGTAGTAAAAATTCGGATTATCCCCTTTTGCATCCTTCAATTCCTCCCCTTCTACCATCCAATAAATAATATATTTTTAGGCCAAAAACCCCCAAATGCACATTCAGCTTCAAACACGTATAACTCAATGTTAAATAATCGTAGAAACTTCGTTCTTTGCGTCCTTTGCAGGGAATTGAATAAACTCTATTGCCCTGATGGTGAGTCGCGTCCAAAAATTTCTCTTAGCTTCGTACAGATCGTCAAAGATGGACGTTTTTTTTCATTAAAAACAATTTTTCTCAAAGGGGTTGAAATTAGGAAAATTTCACCAATTTCAAGTATTTCATTTATTTTTTCTCGCCAGTGATAATTTTTGTCCCACCATTTAAATATATTGATTTGTTCATTTGGTTCTTTTATAATATACTGATTGTTATGCGATTTTAATTAAATTAATGTAATCTTAATATGCATTTTCTTAAAAAAATTGTAATGTTAAGCTACGTTTCGACATCTTAAGATAGTCTCTGGTTTAGTCTTTGTTTTTTGTGTCTGTTTACGTCCAGCCGTTTCCAGCTCTAAACATAAACATAACCTTAATTCATTATTCTAGTAAAGGTTTGTTCACTTAAATTAGAAAATAATTGTATTAAACTATTTGAAATACTTTAGAAATTATATAAAATTATTAATAAGGAGTAGTAATTACTATTAAAATGAAGCACTAGTTTAATTAAATTATACAATTCCAAAACAAAAATTGAGACATTTTTCTAGTGAACAAACCAAAATATTTCAAGTATAGTAATATAAATTTCAAAATTGATTTTTATATTATTAAAATATGATTAAATTGCAATAAATAAGAAAAATAGGAAAACATTTTTTCCATCACTTGTCTCATAATTCCACATAGGTTTTACAGCACGTTTGCATCAACTTCTCAGGTCATCAACAAACGGCTGGTCAGTTCAGCTTTAACCATAGACGCGTTTCGTCCTTCCGGACTCATCAGTATGGTGCGATCATATATCCAACTAGACCAACTAGGAAATAGTGGATTGTGATACCGACTTAGCTGAACTGACTGATGTTAACCTATCTACAACGGTTACATGACATGAGAGCTATGAAGCCACTCGTGGTGCCATCTACCGACAAAATCGCAAACTGCTTGACAGCTATTGAAATAAAACAAAAGACAAGTGATGGAAAATTTTTTTTCCTATTTTTCTTATTTATTAAGACTCAATTCCACTTCGCAATAGACATTTTGTCTTTTGTTTTATTAAATTGCAATTATACTTATAAAATCAAAGAAAAGAAATACATTTTAAAATGACAGCGACCAAATAATTTCTTTTTAACATGTTAGTTTTGTTGTTCCTATTAATCTAGAAATTATTTTTTTTTCACAGTTGAAATTGTTACTATTTTTATTCTATTGTCTATATTTATCGTATTTTCAACACAAACCTAATGGCATTTGGTAAATACGGCATGGAATTGACAGCATCACAAGAGATAGCATTACCGCAGCTAACTCTCTCTTACAGAACAGCGACGAAAGACTATGTCGAAAGTATGAAGTCTGCAAACTTTGTGTTTATGCGTAGCGACCAAGACTAAGGCTAAGACTAAAACAGTAGCTGGAAACGCTCAGCTGTATTCAAATATGACAAATTCTCAAGGTTATGTCGAAAAACTAAAACTAACACTATGTTAAGAGGTGCAAACAAGGCTTAAGCGTACTTAATTTTATATTAATTGTATTTAGTAGAGTTGTTGATTTTTGAATATTCGAGACTTCGATTGTTCGGGTTTATTGAACTTTCGAAATTAGATCCCATCCCATGGGATGGCTAGCACAGTGGTATGAAGTCGGCCTGTGGATCCAGAGGTCCCTGGTTCGATTCCCACAGGCGACAAATTTTCATAATTTGAAAAAGCTATCCCTGTGGCTCCTCCACCACTAACATGTTTGGGGGCCGTGATTTGACGACTGGTAACCGCACTTCACGCGCAAAATATATCACTTACCGAGATCTGCTTCAGCAGAGTGCCACACCCAGTAATGGGTAGAAGGCGTGATGATATATTTATATTTATTTATTTTATATTTATTCGAAATTAGATTAGAATTTTCGAATTTTGGAATATTCCGAATTTATGAATTTTCGAATTATTCGAATTGTGAATGTGGATCCTAACGTGAACACGGCATATTGATATGAATTATTTTCAGAATAAACTCATTTGCAGAGTTTTATATTAATTCGCAAGTAATTATTATTAATGATTATTATTTGCCGAACTAATTCAATTTAGTCTTAAAATTTCGCTACACTGTCAAAAACGTTTTAATTAAGACGTTTTTGTATCCTTCTTATTCTCATTTTAAAAGGTTTTACTAAAAGTCCGTAGCATTTAGATGGGCGGTTAAGAGAGTAGATGTCTTAATTAATACGCCTAAGCTTGCAGAGTTTTTGCAGAATACTTCGCCGAGTTTATTATTTATGTCGTAGCCGACTTTTCCCGAATTATGCGTGAGCGTGTTTGGAGATAACAGATGGCGTTAATTCAGTGGCAAAAAATTCGAGAATTGGAAGCTTCGAAAAATTCGAAAATTGTTTAAATTAAACGGTTTTAGAAAAAATAGAATACATGGTAGGAAAGTGTTTTTATTTGACTCGGCGAATTAAAATACTCTGCCTGCGGCCTTGTATTTCAAACAAACGCTTCATCAAGTAAAATATGACTTTCCTGACTTAAAAAATAAATAAATATATCATCACGCCTTCTACCCATTACTGGGTGAGGCACTCTGCTGAAGCAGATCTCGGTAAGTGATATATTTTGCGCGTGAAGTGCGGTTACCAGTCGTCAAATCACGGTCCCCAAACATGTTAGTGGTGGAGGAGCCACAGGGATAGCTTTTTCAAATTATGAAAATTTGTCGCCTGTGGGAATCGAACCAGGGACCTCAGGATCCACAGGCCGACTTCATACCACTGAGCTAGCCATCCCATCAAGTAAAATATGACTTTCCTGACTTATTATGTAATATACTAGTGCAACTATCAGTTGAAAGCATAAACCGCTCAACAAGCTGCAGTATCATCATATCCATGGATGTATGAAAACTGTCGCGTTCCCATGTTTAATATTCCGCAAAAATACAAATTTTTCTCTCCTTACAAATCGCGCCCCCTTGTCACGAGTTGCCACTGGTCGATGTTGCGTCTGCATTGTAGTGCGGTCCTTGTTTCGCGCACAGCAGACGTCTTAGCTCCATCTTTGTCTATCGCACAGCGATTGCAATTCAAAAACAGGTTCTGCGTTCGCGATTTTTCATTCTGATACTTATTTAACGTCTTTATAGGTAATTTTTAGACGAAACAGGTCTGAAAGCAAACTGGGGTGCTAAATATACAGGATGGTCAAGAAATGGGTGACAAGATTCAAGTTGAATGACTTTTTTAGTTGATTTTGAGTCAATAATTTTAATGACAAATATTTCTACGGCTGTTCAGCCACAGAAGATACGTAAAAAAATATAAATTTGGCAACATCGAATGAAATAATTGTTTTGGTATATATTAGGCAACTATGGGGTAATGGCTCAGTGGTACCCGAGTCGGCCTGTGGATCCTGAGAACCCTGGTTCGATCCCCACAGCCGACAAAAAAATTTTCACCAATTTAAAATTACCCCTGTGGTTCCTCCACCACTAACATCTTTGGGGGCCGTGATATTACGGCTGGTAACGCGCATAAATATATCACTTACCGATTTCTGCTTTGGCAGAGTACCACACCCAGTAATGGGTTAATGGTGTGATGATATATTTATTTATTTATTTTTCTATGCAAATTATTCTTTCCTACAACTGTGCGATTTCTTTGTTATTACGTAACTATTGGAAAGGAGACAAATGCAGACCAAGTGCGTTTCTGTAAGCAAAAAAACACTAGTGCGGAAAGTAACTCATTACGCAACTGTAAAAAAAATTGTATTAAGAACGATTTAAATTTCGCGCCGAGCGCGGAATTCATATTTTGGCCACAGACGCTTATGGAAGAAGAAGATGCAGTGAGCCAGCGCTAGTAAATATGTAGTAGTATATTTTGACGTTTATAGACATAACCTTAAATTGCAGTATATCTAATCTGTACACAATTAATAAAAAGAACCGAACAAAGTAAAATATATCGATAAATGGTTTTATTTTAAGAGTAAGTGATATACATAATATTTAGTGTTTGTGTATATTATTAACACAGTTGTTACAGTTGCATATATTGACATAATGTCAAGTGGAAACTTTTGTACTGTCTAAACAAACATTGATTTCTTCCGTACCTGTTCATATTATTACACGCCTTTTACCCATTACTGGGTGTGGCACTCTGCCGTAGCAGATCTCGGTAAGTGATATATTTATGCACATGAAGTGTGATTACCAGCCGTCAAATCACGCCCTCCAAAGATTTTAGTGGTGGGGGAGTCATAGGAGTAGTATTTAATGTGGTGAAAATGTTTGTCGGCTATAGGAATTGAACCAGGGTTTTCAGGATCCACAGATCGAGAAGATACCACTATGTCAACTACTCCATAAAATGAAGGCAATAATATAAAGAAATAATTTTGACAGTATTGACAGTTTTGACCGGCTTGAAAGTTTTGACATATGAAACGTCAAACATTTGTTTAATTTTGTTTCAATTCTATGACTATCGATAGTTTTGAGGCATTTTCGTCATTTTCAAATCTAATTTGTGGCGTTGCCATGCAAAATTAATGTTGTTGATTGATTTAACTGTAAAATTTTATACCCAAACAGCCTTATTCTCAAAAGAGTTTTAGCTAAAATCTAGCTAATCCTGAATTTGGGATTTGTGTCAAATTACGCTAAACCATATTCTAAAAAAACTTTAAATAAACTTTAATATAAACTTTTTACTATTTAGGTTTTGAAAAGGGAATTGAATATTTAAGGTGGTTCTATCATGACAGTCTCATACAAAAGTACGAGTATAGGTAACCTAAAAAGTTTATAAAAATAATTATTACATTTTTGTATGGTATAGGTTATTAACAGAATTAACATTTCGCTGCAAATATCGTATAATTAACAATCACATTGAATATATTAAATAAAACTATTTAACTAGTTTATGAAATTCAGTGAATGTGTCATGCCAACCAATAGCAGTGTAAGATTTGACACAGCAGAAGCTATGACAACAAGGTTAGAACCACAAGCGGCCAGTCGGTACGAAACGTGACTGTATTATCGATACATCCTGTTGACAGTTCATAAGAAAAATGAGAAAAATGCACCAAAGCAATTATTATCAACTGTAATAACAAATCAATAAATATAAAATGCTGTAATATTTTTTTTTTGTATTAAAATTAATATATTTTACTGATCGAAATAATAAATTTCATAGTTCTTGCTTTGTCATTCGTGCGACCATCTCTGTCTACCCGTGCAACGTTGCGAAGCATTTCTGACAGTTTCATTGAAAATATTCAACTTTCATCGTCAATTTCTTTGAAACTAATCCGGTAAGGCATGGATTTTTTAATTCTCATACCTTTATCTTTAAATGATGTACTGTGTGTTAGTTTTTTGTTAAAAAATAACTACAATATATGAATTTATTACGCAGTAAGCTGCCTCGCGAGGTACAGTTCCTATAACGCCAATGCATTTTTGATCGACTTTAACTTTACATTACTCAGCTCAACAACGGTAAACTTAAAAAAAATTGTATACTAGTGTAGAAACACATGAAAAATAACATATTTACATTTCATTAAAATCCGGGTTAAATGCTTCCATGATAGTACCACCTTAAAACGGACTAGTATAAGAGTTATCTGAGGTTTTTTTTTTAATATTTAGGAAATCAGGAAATAACGTCATTCTGATGATAGTTATTGGGAAGATGCCCGAAGATAGGTATATAAGATGTTTGGTTGGTGCGCGGCTCCACGCAGCCAGTGTTATGTCTGGCTCGGTCTCTTCTAATCAATATCTGTGTCGAGGTGGCGGCACGACTCTGTAGACGCCACCGTCGCGTCGCTACAGGTCACTGACCTTGCCAGACACGGCTGCCGAGAGTTCGCCAATATTATGCAGCTCGCTATAACCGATGTTCTCTCTACCAGACATCACCCTGACTTATATGATTACGATTCGTACACACGTACTGTAGATAATAATAAATATAAGCGGAATTTTACAAAAACTCTAGAAATAATTGAAGTCTTTTATATAACAGACAATTTGGTAAACATTTTAGAAACATGATTCTCGTAGAGAAGATTTTGGAGATATTTAGAAAAAAATTGAGAGATTATTTTTTGACGTTTCTCAGAACCAATGAAATGCTTTATTGTATGTCACGTATCTGCGTTTTAATCAATCCAGTCATTATTATACTGAGAATAAAGCGCTTGTGATTATTCCTGGAAATAATCTCTGTAGGTGCTTTTGTTTGTGACAAATGATAGATAATTATTTAAAACTATCAATTTATCAAGTAAAATGTGTGAAAAAATCGATTTAGTTACGACTGGTAACCGCACTTCACGCGCAAAATATATCACTTACGAGATCTGCTTCAGCAGAGTGCCACACCCAGTAATGGGTAGAAGGCGTGATGATATATTTATTTATTTATTTATTTAAATACACCAACAAATTTTGGAAACAACTTCCAAGAATACATTAATAAGTAATCAATCGATATGAACCCAGTTCAAAATCTTGTAAGTTGGATGAATCGACCTCAACAGCTAAGTCAAAACATAATCTAATTAAAAATAACTGGAGAGTTGGATAAATTAGAAAATAATTCTCCAGTATCTTTCTCAAACTTGTTGGCATTTGGCAATAGCCACACAAGCCCTACGGATTTTCGTGACTATTGCCTGGTAACAAGTTTTCGAAAGATCTGTCAAATTATTTTCAATTTATTCTTACTCTCTTGTTATATTATTACTGATAATACATCTGTCATAGAGATGATTTTGAAAGCATTTTGGGGCGATGACTTTCTTACAGATGATTTGAGAAATATTTTGTGGAAATAACAATTTTATTAACAATTTTGGAGATATTCTTGGAAAGTTTCTGTCTTAGAGACAATTTGCGAAGTATCTTGGAAAAATATAAAGTTTTATAGACGATTTGGGAAACATTTTGAAAGATTTTTTGGATGGATGTCAAAGGGAATATTTAGGATATACTTTGGTAAAATGACAGTCTAGGAGTAAATTTAGATATTTTTGGAAAATTTTACGAAAATAACAATTTTGTACTCGATTTAGAAGACATTTAAAGAGATTTTGGAAAGATGACTATTTTACAGACGATTTGGGAGACATTTTATATTTATTATTATTATTAATAATATTATTATTATTAATATAATATTATTATTATTATTAATAATATTATTATTATTATAATATAATACTTAAAAAATGATGTGGGAAATATTTTTTGGGAGATATTTTAGGAAAATGATTGTCATACACGATTTAGAAGACATTTTATGATAGATATTTTAAGAAGATGACTGTCTTACAGACGATTTGGGAAACAGTTTGATGCTGTAAAAACTGTTTTTCCATTGTCAAGAATGGCGATTTTTAAGAATTAGCCCCGGGTGCCCAAATGTCTTAATGCAGCATTGTTCTTAACACTAGATGCATAAATAACTATTTAGTGGTAGTAGTGAAAAAAAATATAAAAGGTGTTCAATCTGCTTGTGTCACCATTGCTATCTCGACAACAATAAGACCTACAAGTTTGCTTAAATTACCAAACAAATACCATTTTCTAAATCTGTTACAAGACAACAAAATTTCTTCGATTCAGTATTTTTTTCTTAATTCAGCGACTACAAATTTTAACACTCGCACATTACAATGTTTTTGACTAAAATGCATATTAAATTGATATACTCCATTTTCTGTATGAAAACGATTACGTCACATTCGGTATCCATGTGATTCAAGATTTTGTACTTAAAACGTTTACATTGGTATTGGATTGACATTTTTTAAACATAACCTAAAATTTAAATGTCAAATTAAAATATTTATTACTGTATAAAATTTAATTAGTTTATAAATGAAATACTGCATATATTAAATAATAACCAAATATAAATTTATCGTATCCCACGAAATACCTACGTTATTGAAATATGTAATTTTGTAAAATAAAACTCAAAGGAATATACATTTTTATATGTATTATTATTATATATAAATAAATAATATATGAAAATACAAAATACAATGCACATTACCTCTTGCACTACAGTTAAATTAATTGAAGATCCTCGATTCTCTAACTCCAGCGCAAAATAATCATGAAGAAGACAAACGCATTTCTGCATTTGATTACCCAACATTTTATAAGCCATGTCTTATTTCTCAGTCTGTATTTATGTATCAAATATGTCACAAACTTAGAAATGACAGGCGAGAAAATAACAAAATCATCACCATAGCTCTCTAGTTTTATTTTATAAACAAATATGAACAAAGTAAATATAAATTTTCGTATTAGTAAGAACTGTCATACGTTTTCATTCAAATAATTAATGTGATAGAACGTGAAAAAACATGAAACGTATGTCTTTACTTATTAAGACATACGTTAATGCCATTCGCATAGGTACGAATATGATTAAAAAAAGATAGCTATATTTTATCGTATATATATATATATATATATATATATATATATATATATATATATATATATAAGGGATGGCTAGCTCAGTGGTATGAAGTCGGCCTGTGGATCCTGAGGTCCCTGGTTCGATTCCCACAGGCGACAAATTTTCATAATTTGAAAAGGCTATCCCTGTGGCTCCTCCACCACTAACATCTTCGAGGGCCGTGATTTGACGACTGGTAACCGCACTTCACGCGCAAAATATATCACTTACCGAGATCTGCTTCAGCAGAGTGCCACACCCAGTATTGGGTAGAAGGCGTGATGATATATTTATTTATTTTATATATATATATATATATATATATATATATATATATATATATATATAACCTCGTACACATATGACGTCATCGTTTTTATACAGGGAATGGAGTTTATTAATTTAATTAAAATCACATTGGAATCAGCGTGCTATGACAGAAACAAATAAACAAATGATAATATTTTTGTTTGTTTGATTCATTATTATATGTCAATACAACAATTTTATAAAAAAATAAATAAAGTTGATTCCTATGCGATTTTAATTAAATGAATGGCAATTTTTGTTCAACATTTTGTAAGGTGAAGTTATTAAACTTTATAGCCGTTGAATTCAGAAGAAAAATAATAAATCGAACAAGTAAATAAAAAAATTGGTTTCCATTTAAAATAAAAAGTTGGACACCGTATTTTGAGAACCACTGGTTTACAAAAATGTTTGTTAATAGTTTTGTAATAGACTCGCAAAATGAAATTTGTTTGGTAATTTCATGAAACTTGTATCTCTTTAGTTCTCGAGATAGCAATGGTGCCGTAACTTAAATTATACAAGATAATCTACGGGGGCCGTGATTTGACGACTGGTAACCGCACTTCACGCGCAAAATATATCACTTACCGAGATCTGCTTCAGCAGAGTGCCACACCCAGTAATGGGTAGAAGGCGTGATGATATATTTATTTTATTTTATTTAAACTACGGTTGCAACTATCATTATAATAATCGTCTTTTTGAGTTTGGTTTCTACTCCTCTATGAACCATATTAGGCCCGCTACAGGCAAATAGCAAATCAATGACATATTTTAGACGGAGTATTACAAAATTAGTTAACCCCATTTTGTCAAACCCTAAATATAAATATATACCTACTAAACTCCCTAAACCAAGAAAAAAACTTCCTTCATTTTCCACGCCACTAAACCCTTATAACAGGCAACAAAAAATCTCGGTTTCGACCTACCCTACTCTAGAATCCCATACGCTACCCGCTCAGCGAGGTCAGAGAGTTTCGGACCAGCCCGTAGAAAACCAGCCTTTGTATATTGTTACAGCTAGCATACCTGGATTTCCGCCATCGCGATTTTTGTCTTAAATTTTGAAGGCCCATATTTCAAAAACAAAAAGAAATATTGAAATGCGGTTTAAACGAATGTATTTCTCGCGCTCCAATTAACTTATACCGATGTTTTGAAAATATTAAAGATTTTACTATTTATTTTTTAAAATTTATTTTTGTCTATATAATCAAAAAGATAATGAAAATCTATGATCACCAGTGGAGTCCTCGCTTAAAAATACATACAATATAAAATAAATATATAAATATATATCATCAGGCTTTTTATTCATTGCTACTGCAACAGATCTCAGTAAGTGATATATTTATGCGAGTAAAGTGCAGTTACCAGCCGTCAAATAATAAATACGTATGTAAAATATCAGAATTTTTGCTCCACGAATAAAATTTTCACATCAAAAAAACTAAAAATAGACAAAATTTGTAAAAATCTTCAAAAAACAACGATTTTATTTGTAATAAAAAATGTATGCGAATTTTTGCCAATTTTGTGTGTACCTGTGAACCTTTACAAGAGGAATTCACTGGTATTAACAGATTTGTATTATTATTTCAATATCTTGAAATATTGAAAAATGGAAATTTTGAAAAAACATTGTAAAATTTTCTTAATTTTGGTATAAGTTAATTAGAGAACTAGAAATATACGTGTTCAAACTGAACTTGCCCAATGTTTTTGAGATATGAGCCTTTAAATTAAAAATTTTTAAAAAGTCAAAAGTCGCTGTTACTCGATAACGATATAAAGATGCGTTCAACGGCATTCAATTTCTCGTAATTTAAATTAAATAAAATCATATTTTAAATTTTTTCGATTTTTAAAGTGGTTCAACAAAAAAAAATACATTTTCATTAACCGAAAGTTTTGCGATTATGACTCCGGCGATTAAAGAAATACAGATGGGGTGGCTAGCTCAATAGTATGAAGTCGGCTTGTGGATCCTGAGAACCCTGGTTCGATTCCCACAGGCGACAAACAATTTTCATAATTTCAAAAACTACCCCTGTGGCTGCTCCACCACTAACATCCTTGGAGGCCATGATTTGACGACTGGTAACCGCACTTAACGCGCAAAATATATCACTTACCGCGATCTACTTCGGCAGAATGCCACACCCAGTAATGGGTAGAAGGCGTGATGATATATTTATTTTATTATAAATTGAGGATCAAAATATGCATAATTATGTAGAAATTGTTTTATCTACAACTCATATATTTCAGATGTATTATATGGCTCATAAAACACTGTAAACAACTTGTTACTTAGCAACCACTTCAAGATCTACCGTATTTTGAGAAACTATATATAACTGAATCAACGTTAAACGTTACGATCAATCTTCTTCCATACCTATAATTATGAGTTGTGGATAAAATTTTGTATTACACTTGTGTTTTATTAGGTATATAAAACTCTTGTATAATAAATAACTATTATTGGACCTCAAAATCGGCTGTAATTTGACTGTTACTACTATTTACAGGCAATCGTAGCTCAGTGGATAAAAGCGAGGTAAAACTTGCGTTTCTTAATTAAAAATCAAGAGATCGTATGTTCTAAATTCTAATTATATCAAAAAATACGATTGTGTCTGAGTGGTTTGGATTCCACTAAAACCTGCTACTGTAATTGGGATTAAGTTCCTATTATGCTGAGTAACAAATAAAAAAAATAATACAGCCCTCGGACGTATAAAGTTGCCAGGCAACAGCTATTCAATAAATCAAAATAGTGATTTATGAAAAAATGTCAGACAACACAATAAATTGTTTTTCATAAAGCTCTTTTGACTTCTGTGGTACTAATTTTCCCTGTCATCTTCCTAAAATGTCTGTTATAAAGTATCTTCTACATTGTCTCTAAGACAGTCTTTTTTTAAATGTCCTCCAAATCATCTTTAAAATAGTCATCTTCCAAAAATGTCTCCCACATCATTTTTAAGACAATCAATTTCAAAAAAGGTGTCCCACATCGTCTATAAAACAGTCATTTGCCTAAAATATTTTTTAAATAATCTCTAAAACAGTTATTTGTCCAAAATATATCTTAAATAATTTTTAATAATGTCATCTTTCCAAAATGTATCCCAAATCGTCTCTAAAATAGTCATCTTCCTAAAATGTCTCCTATAAAATATCTTACAAATCTCTGTTTACCCTTTTTCTACATTTTCCCTCATATCTGGGCTAACCTACGTATTTGTCTATAAAAACAAAAATATCGTTATATCATTTTAAGCAAAGTAACAATTTTGTAAAATTCAACTTTGTTCATAACTCACACAGTTCTAGAAGTCTAGAGATTCCAAATCTGTTCGTCTCCTTCCACAATTTATTTGAAATCCGTATAAAATCAACCATTTCAATACAACAAAAATCTATTTCTATACAGACACTATTACTTCGAAGCTTCGAACTGTCGAATTTTTTGAAGCTTCGATTTTACGGATTTTAGAATTTTTCGAAACTTCGAATTTTACAATTTTTTGCCACTGAATTAACGCCATCTACAAGGTTAGGCATCTTAATTAAGCCATCTATTCTCTTACCGCCCATCTAAATGCTATGGACTTTTAGTAAAACGTTTTAAAATGACAATAAAAAGGATACAAAAACGTCTTAATTAAAACGTTTTTGACAATGTAGTGAAATTTTAAGTCTAAATTGAATTAATTTGTTAAATAATAATAATTAATAATAATTACTTATGAATTAATACAAAACTCTTCACGTGAGTTTATTCTGACAATAATTCATATCAACATGCCGTGTAGACGTTGGGATCCAGATTCACAATTCGAATAATGCGAAAATTCGAAAATTCGGAATATTCCAAAATTTTAAAGTTCGAATCTAATTCGAAGGTTCAGTAAATCCGAACATTCGAAAAATCAACAACCCTAATTATTAGTACGAGGCGCAAAGCGCCAAGGGCTAATAACATACTCAGAGTCAGAAACGCTAGTTTCAACCGTGGTACATACAACATTTTATGCACAACAAAATAACATTTAATTTAAAATTCAAAATATGAAAACGGGTACATTTATATTTCAAAATTACTGTCGCAAAATCAAGTATTCAAAATTTTTATGGCCCTAGGACCAAAAAGAAGTGTTTAAGCCCGCTTGTCATAAACAAGTTTTTGATGCCAACTTATATTATTAGTCGTAATGAAACAAATACTATTATTACTTTTACAAAACAAATATAAATCCAAAGAATCGAAGTCTTGAATATTCGTAAAATCAACAAGCCTAGTCATTTATTCAATATTTTTCACAAATTGTTTCTAAGACAGTCATCTTCTTAGAATTACTGTCACAAAATGTCTCCTACATTGTTCATAAGCCAGTTATTTTCTTAAAATGCCTTTCAAATCATTTTTAAGATAATCAACTTCTCAAAATGTCTTGCATATAATTTTCAAGACAGTTAGTTTCACAAAATGTGTTTCAAATCGTTTATAAAGCAGTCATCTGCCTAAAATGTCTCCTATAAAATATCTTCTAAATCGTCTATAAGCCAGTTTCTTAAAATACCTTTCAAATCATCTCTAAGATAATCATCTTCTCAAAATGTCTGACACATCATTTTTAAAACAATCAGTTTCCCAAAATGTGTTCCAAATCGTCTATAAAACTGTCATCTGTCTAAAATATTTTTCAAATAATCTTTAAATTAGTTATCTGTCTAAAATGTATCTTAAATCGTCTCTAAAACAATCATTTTCATAAAATGTCTCCTATCCAAATCACTTTTTACCCTCTTCCACATTTTCCCCCATATCTGGGGTAACCTACGTATTTGTCTATAAAAACAAAAACATTGTTAAATCATTTTAAGCAATGTAACAATTTTGTAAAATTCAACTTTGTTCAAAAGTCGCACAGTTCTAGAAGTCTAGAGATTCCAAATCTGTTCGTCTCCTTCCACAATTTATTTGAAATCCGTATAAAATTAACCATTTCAATACAACAAAAATCTATTTCTATATAGACTCTGTTAGCAAAAATATTGTTTCTAAGACAGTCATCTTCTTAAAATTTCTGTCACAAAATGTCTCCTAAATTGTCCATAAGCCAGTTATTTTCTTAAAATGCCTTTCAAATCATTTTTAAGATAATCAACTTCTCAAAATGTCTTGTATATAATTTTCAAGACAGTTAGTTTCACAAAATGTGTTTCAAATCGTTTATAAAGCAGTCATCTGCCTAAAATGTCTCCTATAAAATATCTTTTAAATCGTCTATAAGCCATTTTTTCAAAATACCTCTGAAATCATCTCTAAGATAATCGTCTTCTCAAAATGTCTCTCACATCATTTTTAAAACAATCAGTTTCCCAAAATGTGTTCCATATCGTCTATAAAACAGTCATCTGTCTAAAATATTTTTCAAATTATCTCTAAAACAGTTATCTGTCCAAAATATATCTTAAATAATTTTTAATAATGTCATCTTTTTAAAATGTATCCCAAATCGTCTGTTAAACAATCATCTTCATAAAATGTCTCCTATCCAAATAACTTTTTACCCTCTTCCACATTTTCCCCCATATCTGGGATAACCTACGTAATTGTTTATAAAAACAAAAACATTGTTAAACCATTTTAAGCAAAGTAACAATTTTGTAAAATTCAACTTTGTTCATAACTCACACAGTTCTAGAAGTCTAGAGATTCCAAATCTGTTCGTCTCCTTCCACAATTTATTTGAAATCCGTATAAAATTAACCATTTCAATACAACAAAACTCTATTTCTATACAGACACTATTAGCGCAAAAATTTAGCATAAACTTGTAAACCAGTCTAAACTCGTTATAGCGTCTGAAAATTTTTACATTCACTGAAAAACCGTTAGTTAGTCGCGTCTGAATTCCTGAAAAATAAGTACGTTCAACTCTGCATCTATTGAACACGTGTTTTATTTGAGAAAAATAAAAATGCTACCCTTGCTATATACACGAGAATAGACGCTATTCAATGTACCCTCATTTCATTACTTTTATCTGTATTACAAAAATACCTTTGTGCTTTTAAACAAACACATATAGATGGATTTTTGCAATTACAATAATTTATCATAAAATTATACCTAAAACTTGCATTTTACTAAGCGCTAATAGTACGATGACTATTTTTAGGCTAAATTTTAAATATGTACAAACGAAAAGTTTACTGCTATTCAAAATAAACTAATATGAATAAAATAACAACTACAATCTGTCGAAATAACTTTGCAGATTTGATTTGCAAAATATTTCAAGTAATATTAAAATTAGGTCACAGAAAACGAATTTTCACAAACAGAATTTACTCACAGTTGTAGTAGAGTTATATCTCCTCAAATAGTGGGCAAATCATCACTTTACACTAGTAACACATCGGTTCACCCTCACATTAACTAACAATGATTTTAAAGCCCATTTAAAAAGGGTTCTAGTGAGAAAATAACGTGGAAGATATCGTAGCCAGCCATACTGCTTGGTTGAAAAAAGAGAACGCGAAGTAGTTGACCGCGATTCGCGAATATACCACTGCTGCGATCTGACGCTCGCGGCCTGAACTTAAATTCGCGAATGTGAAATTGAGCTACGCGGGGATTTTGAAAAACTAACAATATTTAATAAACTAATTTACTAGTATATTATAGATTGTTTTGTATATTTTATCGGTATAAATTGATTGTATGAGGTAGGTAGCTCAGTGGTATCGAGTCGGCTTATGGATCTTGAGAATTCTGGTTCAACTGACAAAAATTTTTCACTAACATCTTTGGGTACTGTGATTTGACGGCTGGTAATCACACTTCAGAGCATAAATATATCACTTACTGAGATCTGCTTCGGTATAGTGCCACACTTAGTAATGGATAAAAGGCGTGATGATATATTTATTTTTATTTATAAATCGATTGTTATACTAAATTCAACGAACTGATCTTTAAAGAAGTTTAATGCTAGTTTTTCTTTAACTGTCGGAGAAATTGAATAAACCATAGTTACTCTTGAATTTTTTTTTAATAAGCCGAATGGATTAATATTTTAAGTATTGGATATTAAATGGATTACAGGTTTAACGTGGTTAATAAAATTAATTTTATTATACGAACAGCGACGTTTCGGCGCAAAATTTTGTCCATCATCAAGCTACAAACCAATATAAAACAATTGATGTAATATTTGAAATAAGTAAATATAATTTAACTTAGCAATTTTTGAGAATTAATAAATAATGTAACGGTTATTTATTAAATCGATTACTGATTAATTCTTAAAAATTGGTAAGTTAAATTATATATCCTTGTTTCAAACTTTACATCAATTGTTTTATATTGCTTTGTATCTTGATAATGGCCAAATTTTTTTGCCGAAACGTCGCTGTTCAAATAATAAAATTAAATTAAAAATTGTTTATTTTTTGTCGTTTTATGAACCACGTTAAGCCTGTAATCCATTTAATATTCAATATTTAAAAAGCCATAAATTACGTATTTTGGTCTTTATCACTTGTACATAAATATTATCTTGTACAAGTATTAAAGTAATAAATTGTACGTAAATAAAAAAATATAAATAAATATATCATCACGCTTTGTATCCATTACTGGGTGTGGCACTCTGCCGTAGTAGATCTCGGTAAGTGATATATTTTCGGTCGGTACAAAGTTTTATGAAATGAATATCTTGATTTAAATAAAAGTTTCTAATAAAAAAAATCAAATGAATTAAATCGCTTGATTTATATCATACAATCTCTGAAACAATCCTTGTACAAGTGATGAAGACCCGGAAACGTAGTTTATGGTTTGTTCAATTTCTCTGATAATTCAAAAAATAAATTAAGTGAATAAATAAATAAAATAAAATAAATATATCATCACGCCTTCTACCCATTACTGCGTGTGGTACTCTGCCGAAGCAGATCTCGGTAAGTGATATATTTATGCGCGTGAAGTGCAATTACCAGCCGTCAAATCACGGTCCCCAAAAGATGTTAGTGGTGGAGGAGCCACAGGGGTCATTTTAAATTGGAGAAAATGTTTGTCGGCTGTGAGGATCGAACCAGGGTACACAGGATCCACTGGCCGACTTGATTCCATTGAGCTAGCTACCCCATAAATAAAAATATTTCTTTAAACACCGTAATAGTGGAACAGCCTATTGAAATTAAGTTCCTTTTGTGCAGAGTAGTAGAAATAAATAAATAAATATTAATTTTCTAGTGTAAATAAGTCTTTAGTATCATTTTTTATTTCAAACTTTTTCTTTATGTTCTATCATTTAAAACTTAAACTTGTTTGAAAAATTTCCACATTTTCCTCGACATCTAGTGACCTGTTCATTTCTTTGTAAAAACAAAAATATTCTTAATTTGTCTTATTAATGCTACAATTATTGTTCTATTTTCTAACAGATTTTACAGTGCGTCATATGTACAAATAAATGGACTATTTATTTTGAAAGTGGTGTAAGTCCAAGTCGGCCTGTGGATCTTAAGAACCTTGGTTCGATCCCCACAGCCGACAAACAATTTTCACCATTTAAAAAAAAAAACTATCCCTGTGGCTCCCCTACCACTAATATCTTTGGGGGCCGTTATTTGACGGCTGATAACCGCACTTCACGCGCCTAAATATATCTCTTACCGAGATCTGCTTCGGCAAAGTGCCACACCTAGTAATTGGTAAAAGGCGTGATGAAATATTATTTTATTTATTTTATATCAAGTCTGGCAATGTTTCTAATGATTTATTAATATGTAATTTAATTATATAAAAAAACTAAACTAATGTATATTTACGGCTGCAAATGGACTTACATCACTTTCAAAATTAGTCAATTGTAAAAATCGTTTCACTTATTATTCATTATTTTACTTTTGTGTGGAATTTTGTACTATTCGTGTTTATTATTATTATAGCTGAAGATGGTATTCACCAATACCGAAATATAAACCAAATTTTACACTCAACAATGATTTGGTCCTTTTTTTCCGTCCTACACTCATGACTTTATATACATTGCAATTCACAAAATAAAATAATATTGTTATATAATAATCTTGAATTTTTTAAATTAAGTAACAACAGTTTCTTTGAACCATGGTTTGATTTTTACTGTTACTTAATTTTTAAAATGTAACGATTATTTATTAATTCTTTAAACTGCTTGGTAATGGCCAAAATTTTGCGCTGAAACGTCGCTGTTCGAATAATAAAATTAAATTAAAAATTGTTCCAATTTTTGCAATTTTATGAACAACGAAGCCTGTAATCCGTTTAATATTTAAATTTTATAAAATAATACTGATTTACCATTTCTTCTTACCTATAACACTATCTGATGTTAATATGAAATTATCCATTTTAGGAGGAAAATAAAATAATTAACCTAAAATAGTAACTCTCGACATGTGAAGTAAAACATACGTAAAACAGCAGGCCACTAACCCTGCTACCTGTCTATGAAAATTAGACTTGCACCACTTTCATAATTAATGGTTACGCAATTTCTTTTACCGGCCAATTTTAATTTGAACAAAGCATGGGCAATTTTTAAGAAATTAAATACTAACTTGTTATAAATAAAAAGTTTACACTAAATTAAGCATAAATTACGTGATATCTCATTTTTTTACTTTCTTATACACAGTATAAGGAAGTATTGGAATCGTGAAAAAATCGTTGACGAGATTTTCGTGGAAATACATGTTTTGAGGTCCACTGAATCCGTTTTGATGGATGGATGTGTGTTCGAGTATGCAATATCTTATGAACGAGAGAAGATTTGTTAACGAAACTTGGTAATTATAAGTTTCATGAAAATACGAAGAGCTGAATTTGAGAAACCGGAAGAAGAAGTTTACTGGACACACAAAACAATAAATTCCATTTATTTCATAAATAGAATCAGTTACGAAAAAAAGTTTTAAATAAAAGATGTTGGCAAAAATGTTTGGAACATAAAATGTTATTTGCAATTTTCCTGTATATGCGTCTAATTTTGAGAAAAACTAATTTTTATATTTAATAATATATTTAAATAATCATAGTAGCAATAGAAACAAAAAAACATAAATTTTAATTTTCGCTTTATCTAGTTATCTATGTCTTTTTTCGGAAAAACAAATACATCATTAAAATGGTCAACTAATTTGGCAACTTTGCCTCAATTGACTTCGTATCTCACGGTTCTTGAGATACCAAGGGATAGGCTCGAAAAACGGATATCCTGTATATGCCTCATCAGTAAAGTTAGACATAAAGTAGTCAACATTACTAAAAAATTATACGTAAACAAATTTGATATTTGATATGTTTCAAACAGATAAGTGCTGAATTAGTGAAAAACTAAATTACATGTTTAATAATATTATATAACATTCATATATTCTAAATATTAAATTAGCTGTGTATAAGAAAGTCGTGTGGTGACCACACCAGATTTTTTTAAAATGAACTTACACCACTTTCAAAATAAACGGTTCAAATATAGCATAAAGAAGCAATGGTCAGCAACAGCGAAGAGACCATATCCGATGATTGGTTTTTCTATATAACACAACACATAACCTCAAAAAAATAATGAAAATGTTTTTTATTTGCGTCATAATTTCTTTATCTCAATATAAATTGTTGTAAAATATAAGTATTTCATCACATAAGTGTCATACGTAGAATTAATCAATAAATAAACAAAGTTACCTGTTTGACAGAAAATCAATGTGCTTGACCTGCCTCAACACAGAAACCAAACTTCACAACGTTCAAAATACGAATCACTATCAATACAAATATAAAATCGTTTGTTATACATACAACACTTTTAATTTTGCATTTATTTAGTTAATTATGTGATATAATCAGTACAAGAATTAAAAAGAAATATTCAAATATTATATGAACAAATTTAGAATTACACTCTCAGCGCCATATTGAAAACAGTGTGATCTAGTGGACGAATTTAGAACTTATTTTGACGTTTGAGGAATATATCATCACGCCTTTTACCCAGTACTGGGTGTGGAACTCTGCTGAAGCAGATCTCGGTAAATGATATATTTATGCGCGTCAAGTGCAGTTACCAGCCGTCAAATTACGGCCCCCAAAGATGTTAGTGGTGGGGGAGCCACAGGGGTAGCTTTTAAATTGGTGAAAATATCTTTTAAAGTGTATTCTCAAAATGTTTTCCAAATCGTTTCTAAGGCAATCGTCTTTCCAAAATGTCTTCCAATGGGGGATTCAAGTGGTAGAGCTTTTTAATATATATTTATTAAAATAAATTCTTGACTGTGAATCATATTTAATACAATATAAAATCATACCATAAATGATATCTTTATTGCTGAAATATGAAAGTTAAAGTTGAATAATTTAAAACGTTCGCACTGCCATATTGCAATGACGTAGTTGCATTAAGCCAATCACAGAGCTTTGTCTGAAACGTTTGTCGGTGCTCAAGAAGAAAGAAGAAATACGCATTCAGCATTCTACGATTCTACCAATGACGTATAATACTAGACGAATTATGCCGTGTTCAAGTCAATGCAGTGTTGTGAAGCAGAGAGGAATGGAATAACTTGGGGGTCCGCCGGATGCGCGGCAAGGAGCGAGTATACTTTGATGTTATGCAAGTTGCTCCTTGCCGCGCACCCCCCGCCTCACCAACCAGTTACTCAATCCCTTTCTGACTCACAACAAACGCCAATGTTATCCGTCTAGTTATGTTTTGTCTGAGGATTCTACTGACAACGACAAGTTACGTGTTATTTATTTCTGTCTTATCTGTCTCTCTTTAAGCTAAGATGCAACTACGTCATATTCGTTTGTTTCGAAAGTTTAAATATTTTTATCATGCTTAATACAAGTTTTTGAAAAAAATAAAAAATTTGGGTATAATTATTTTATTACGTAGATTAATATATAAAAAATTCAAAAAAGTCTTGAAAGGCCCATTCGTCTCTAAGACAGTCTCTTCCTAAAGTGTCTCCCAAATTGTTTATAAGACAGTAACATTCTTTAAATGTCTCTCGAATGTATCTTAAATTGTCTCAAAGACAGTCACCCCAAAATATTTCCCTAATTGTTTCTAAGACAGTAATTTATCTAAAATGCCTGCCAAATTATCTCTAAGACAGTCTTTTTTCCCAAATGTATCCTAAATTGTCTCTAAAACAGTCACCTTCTCAAAATATTTTCCAAATTGTCTCTAAGACAGTCATTTACCTAAAATGCTTCCCAAATTATCTCTAAGACAGGTATATTTCCCAAATGTATCCTAAATTGTCTCTAACACAGTCATTTTCCCCAAATGTATCCCAAATCGTCTCTAACACAGTCATCTTTTCAAAATGTGTCCCAAATTGTCTCTAAGACACTTACTTACTTAAAATGCCTTCCAAATTATCTCCAAGGCAGGTATATTTCTCAAATTTATCTTAAATTGTCTCTAAGATAGTAAATCTTCCCCAAATGACTCCCAAATCATCTCTAAGAAAGTCTTAATACGTCGCTCAAATAGTCTTTAAGACAGTCACATAAAATGCCTCCCAAATTATTTCTAAGACAGTCATTCTCTTTCCCAAATGTATCCTAAATTTTCTCTAACACAGTCATCTTTCAAAAAGTCTCTCACAAATTGACTTTAAGACAGTCGTCACCTTAAATTTTTTTCCAAATTGTCTCTCAGTCGGCCATCT
Organism: Pterostichus madidus; assembly: GCA_911728475.2. Lineage (NCBI taxonomy): Eukaryota > Metazoa > Arthropoda > Insecta > Coleoptera > Carabidae > Pterostichus > Pterostichus madidus. Next base: position 29,637,454 of record OU452316.1, read on the forward strand.
TGCCAAAAAAATCATCTTAAAGATAATGACCTTGCCTAAAATTGTACTAAATCGTCTTTAAAACATACTCATGCATTTGTTCCAAATGCAAATAATGTATAACTTTTAATTATCACAGACTTATTTTAAACTTGATTTAAACAGTAACTAAATAATTAAAATATAATATCTAGACTGAATTACAAATTGAATACCGTTGAGCGCATCTTCGTATCTTTCTTAGTTTTCGAGTTACGGCGATTTTTGACTTTTTAAAAATCTCAAATTTGAGGCTCATATCTCTAAAACTAAAAGAGATATTGAAATGCGGTTTGAACGAGTGTATTTCTCGTGCTCCAGTTAACTTATAATAAAATTTTGAAAATTTCGAAAATTTTATTATTATTTTCAAAATTTTTTTTTGCCTATATTTCAAAAAGTTTAAAAGATAATGAAAATCTGTGAAAACCAGTGAATTCCTCTCGTGAAAGTACATATGTATGTAAAATTTAAGATGTTTTGTTCCGCCGATATAATTTTTAGAACAAAAACACTAAAAATGGCCTAAATTTATAAAATTCTTAAGGAGTACCCCTCCAAAAATAATAAAAAAACCGTGATTTTTCGATTTTTTGTAATGAAAACTTTATCAGTGCGAATTTTTGGCTGAAAATTTGCATAGCTATGTACTTTGACGAGAGGAATTCATTGGTGTTCACAGATTTTCATTATCTTGTCAATTTTTTGAAATATTGAGTAATGAAAATTTTGAAAAAAATTCTAAAATTTTCAAAATTTTTAAAATTTTGGTATAAATTAATTTGAGTACGAGAAATACACTCGTTCAAACCGCATTTCAATATCTCTTTTAGTTTTCGAGATATGGGCCTTCAAAGTCGAGATTTTTAGAAAGCGAAAAATCGCCTAAACTCAAAAACTAAAAAGGATATGAAGATGCGCTCAACGACATTCAATTTCTCGTGGTCTGATTTATATAGAACCATATTAAAAAACTTTAAACTTGTCCAAACAAAAAATTTAAATTTTCAGATATTTTTGCGATTATGACACCGGGGTGGCTAGCTCAGTGGTATGAAGTCGGCCTGTGGATCCTGAGAACCCTGGTTCGATTCCCACAGGCGATAAACAATTTTCATAATATCAAAAACTACCCCTGTGGCTTCTCCACCACTAACATCTTTGGGGGCCATGATTTGACGACTGGTAACCGCACTTCACGCGCAAAATATATCACTTGCCGAGATCTGCTTCGACAGAGTGCCACACCCAGTAATGGGTAGAAGACGTGATGATATATATTTTTTTTATTTTTATGACTCCGGCGATTAAAAAAAATATATTGAGGATAAAAAAATGCATAATTACTCGTATGTAGAAATATATGAGGAATTAAATGGTAAAATCGCCAATTTCATACCAGTTTCATATTTTTTTAAATTAATCGGAAACAGAAACAAATATAAACGTCTAAATAAATAGTATATATTATATTTTTGATTTCATTATCTCTTAAAATGTAAATAAAAGCTTGCAACGGGATTAATCTTTGCAAACAAGTATTTTAAAATTTGTAAATAGCATCCGATGACTTCAATGTCAACGCGACACCCCGAGGGGTCGCGACCCACACTTTAACAACCATTGCTCTAAATATTCATTTGAATATTTTTCCTCTGAAATAATCAGGGAAGGGTAATAGTAATGATACCTATATATTATAATTTGTTATTCAATTTGTTATCAGATAATTTTCTATTATTCTCATGATAAAATTTTTAACAAAAATTTGTAAAATTCCATGGCCTTATAAGGCATCGATGAAGTAATAAATAATTCAATGAAATGTTTTGTATCATTGAGTTTAAAATGTGTACAAGATTAACGATTAGATAGTTCAATATCTAATTGAGATTTTTTCAATTGAATATTTGTTGATGTGCAATATATCAAGGCTAGACTTGATTTTGTAGATAAAAGATATTATTTCAATGTAGTCGCATTTGCGTGTGGTTACTGGAACGGCGTTTTTTCGGGCTATTTACTTTTGTAGCGGAGGTCCAAGATATTTGAAATATTCCATTAATAAGAGATAAAGTTAAAATTATAGAAAAAAATCTGATGTGCGCAGCTCAGGACTGTCTTATACACAGCATATTTAATATTTAGAATATATGAATGTTATATAATATTATTAAACATGTAATTTAATTTTGCACTAATTCAGCATTTATCTGTATGAAACATATCAAATACCAAATTTGTTTACGTATCATTTTTTAGTAATATTGACTACTTTATGTCTAACTTTACTGATGAGGCATATACAGGCTGTCCGTTTTTCGAGCCTAACCGTTGGTATCTCAAGAACCGTGAGATACGAAGTCGATTAAATTGAGGCAAAGTTGCCAAATTAGTTGACCATTTTAATGATGTATTTGCTTTTCCGAAAAAAGACATAGATAACTAGATAAAGCGAAAATTAAAATTTATGTTTTTTGTTTCTATTGCTACTATGATTATTATTGGAATATATTATGAAAAATATAATATACAGAAAAATTGCAAATAACATTTTATGTTCCAAATATTTTTAACATCTTTTATTTGAAACTTTTTTTCGTAACTAATTCCATTTTTGAAATAAATGTAATTTATTGTTTTGTGTGTCCAGTAAACTTCCTCTTCCGGTTTTTTAATTTCATTCAATAGCAACTCAGCTCTTCGTATTTTCATGAAACTTGTAATTACCAAGTTTCGTTAACAAATCTTATCTCGTTGATGAGATATTGCACACTAGGACATACATCCATCCATCAAAACGGATTCAGTGGACCTCAAAACACGTATTTCCGCGAAAACCTCGTCGACGATTTTTTTCACGATTCCAATACTTCCTTATACTGTGTATAAGAAAGTAAAAATATGGGATGAACGAGATCGGGCGATTATCTTCTCCATGCCTTTCGTTTTTCCAAAGCGTTGGAAATTGAGTAAAATTGCAAACGATGCGAATAACTGCAACCAGTTTGCAAAAGTAGTGCTCATTGAGCTATATTGTAATGGGAGGGCAGACAATAGCTATTTATGTATCAAAAGAAGAATACATTTATTTTTTATATTGGCAAATAAAATTTAGAGTGCCTACAATGAGAGTGATGACATACGGTTACGGCCGCCATATTTGTCTCTTTTATTGTATTTGTATCGTAAATTTCCTCTTTTTCGATATTATTATGCGTAGCGTTTTCATGTTCACTTTAATTGATTCATATTTAATGGGGTGGCTAGCTCAGTGGTATGAAGTCGGCCTGCGGATCCTGAGAACCCTGGTTCGATTCCCACAGGCGACAAACAATTTTAATAATTTCAAAAGCTACCTTTGTGGCTCCTCCATCACTAACATCTTTGGGAGCCGTGATTTGACGACTGGTAACCGCACTTCACGCGCAAAATATATCACTTACCGAGATCTGCTTCGGCAGAGTGCCACACCCAGCAATGGGTAGAAGGCGTGATGATATATTTATTTATTTATTTATATTTAAATGTCATATTTGAAAGTCAACTACGAGTCAAAATTACTCTATTTTTATATAATTATTTTAATTATTATTTATTTACATCAACATAACGATTTTCAAAATTGTCAAAATGGTACTACTTATAATAAATGAACCGATAATAATTTCGAAAAATGTTTCAAACAAAAATTGTTTTAAATCAGATTAGGATCAATTTTATATATGACATATTTTGTGATAAACCCTACCATTTTTGAAATAAACAAGAAAACGCAAAAAGACCCATCAATTAAGTTGTGGTACCACTGGTCGTAAATAGCCCAGTATCGAACTCGTCGTCAATTTTGAACTAAAAAACTTAAATATACAGTTTCAATGTATAATTTTACTGTGTTTTTAAGTTATCGTGTAGACAGACAAACAGACCGACTATATCATTTTCAAATGAGAACTCCCTTTTTATAGGTCAGTGAGCTAGAACCTAACGCCAAATAAATCAAGCGGGAAAACCGAGAACTATTATCACGTTAATTTAAAAATATGTAAAAATAAATTCGCGTTATGTAATAAAACTTAGTGCGTAATTTTTACATTTTTTAAGACGCAAAAATCAATAATATATTTATAAAACTTGTTTTTCAAACAACAAATTCATATCTACGTATGATCTACTAAACTTGTAAAACTTATTTTAAATTTTGGCAACATTGCAATTTGATAAAAAGCGAGGTAAATAACGCATTTAACCAGATCTGTACTAAGAAATTAATAATTATTATATTTTTTTTTATGATAAAGATGATAACTGCATTATCGACACATTGACATTACATAACCTTAAAATAATTCTTTCCACAAGTATTTTGCTTATAAAATACTAGTTAAACATATTAAATAATGCTAATTTATGTTAATTCCTCTCTGTATTTTGACACGAGTGTCTGTGCCGTCACAGAACTATCCGAAAAAGGACTCAACAAATGACAACTCCCAGTCCATAGACTTTGTACCCAACGGATCGATCATCACACCCAAATTATATTACAAAGTCCAAATTGTTGCGAACTGATTATATATTAATCATGTGAAATCAAAATTTAATAACAATTTTAATAATTGTGTTTGTATGAGTTGAAAAACCTGCTGATTAGAAATGATTGTTGCTACAGGCAGTGTGTGTGATATCTAAGGTAATGCACTGGCGAGAGAAGGACAGAATGATGGTTAGATAAAGACAGCGATACAGATAAGCAAATATTGCGAAGAGAAGGGATATTTTTCACATGGTTAAAACGTTCTTTTACTGACAATTGACTTCATTATTGTTCTAAACTTCAAAGTGTGTTCAACTAAAAATTGTGTTTTGTTTTACTGAACGATATTAACAAATATTTTATTATAAATTTTTACAGTTTTATTTCAACATAGACAGTGATTTTTAAGGTTACAGTGATGTACGCTTCAAAGAAGGTAAGAATATACTTCACAAGGTTGTATTGCTGACGTGTAAATTTGCAATATTGTGTTGCGCTTATCAAAATTTATTCTCTTATCAGTAGACTGACTACGTATCGTTTTAAATAAAATTGTGCTTTTATGTTAAACACATTTGACTTATTTCATTTCGGTTAAAATTAATTTTATAACTTGTCAAAAATAGTTGGTTATGGAACTACGAACAAATGTATAACGTTTAACTGTCAAATATGTATTTTAAACTTGATTTGAACAGTAATTAAATAAGATAAATGTATTTAGGTTGATTATGGAGCAGAAATAATTTTTTCAATATTTTTCCTGTATAGTAATTTTATTTTTCATGTGGTTATGATACACCCGGTGTATATGGTGATTCATTTATGGGATGGCTAGCACAGTGGTATGAAGTCGGCCTGTGGATCCTGAGGTCCCTGGTTCGATTCCCACAGGCGACAAATTTTCATAATTTGAAAAAGCTATCCCTGTGGCTCCTCCACCACTAACATGTTTGGGGGCCGTGATTTGACGACTGGTAACCGCATTTCACGCGCAAAATTTGTTTTTAAAAACTAAATATGCTTAAATATAAATAAATAAATAAATATATCATCACGCCTTTTACTCATTACTGGGTGTGGCACTCTGCCGAAGCAGATCTTGGTAAGTGATATATTTATGCGCGTGAAGTGTGGTTACCAGTCGTCAAATCACGGCCTCCCAAAGATGTTAGTGGTGGGGAGGGGTAATTTTAAATTGGTGAAAATGTTTTGTTGGCTGTGGGGATCGAACCACGGTTCTCAGGATCCACAGGCCGACTTGATACCACTGAGCCATTACCCATACGTATTAAAAGTGATTTTATTAAAAAAAAATAAAATAAATATATCATCACGCCTTTTTACCAATTACTGGGTGTGGCACTCTGCCGAAGCAGATCTCGGTAAGTGATATATTTTGCGCGTGAAGTGTGGTTACCAGGCATCAAATCACAGCCCCCAAAGATGTTAGTGGTGGGGGAGCCACAGGGGTAGTTTGAAATTGGTGAAAATGTTTTGTTGGCTGTGGGGATTAAACCAGGGTTCTTAGAATCCGCAGGTCGACTTGATACCACTGACCAATTAACCCATATATACGTATTAAAAGTGATTTTATTTTAATATCATAAATAACTATTATATTTTGGTTTATATAAAAATAGACACCAGTAGAAAGACGCAGACTCTATAGAATCGTTTTGCTCATGCGCAGAATTATCGAGTTTACCTTACGAAATACGTCATCGTATATATTTGTATCAAAACATTGTTCTTAATTGTTCTGCACAATCGTGCTCTAATATTTGCACATAAATCTACAAGCACAAATCTATCAATCTGTGACTAGTGGAACATTCTACTGTTAACTAGCAATTGTTCTACTCTTATTTTGCAAAGCCTACCATATCTAGACCGGTTGTGTTTGTTGTAACCTTATAATAGATGTATCGAAATATATTTAAAAACTATTTGGGCATGTATTATGAACAGATGTGCGGTGACAGTTTGGAGATGAGAGAGATGGCGGCTAGAATCTGCAGGGATTATCTCCGAGGTGGATGGAAAAATGTCTCAGCTCAAAATATTGGATTCAAACATATTAGGTAAGTCAATTTATTTTTATTTGTAATTCTTCTCTTTGGATGCTTTCAATTCATTATAATGTAAAACACTTGAAAATTGAACCAGTAGAAAGCAGGGTGCGTATGATTTCAATCACATGATTTTTTGATTAAAATAAATACATTGACTTGACGATGAAGAAAAATATTCGAAATCATGTAGTAATTCATAATTCGTAGAAATCGAATAGTTAACTTATGTTAATATTCAAAATATATAATAGTATTAAACATGTAATTTAGATTTTTACTAATTCAGCATTTATCTGTTTGAAACATATCAAATATCAAATTTGTTTACGTATAATTTTTGAGTAATGTTGACTACTTTATGTCTAACTTTACTGAAGAGGCATATACAGAATGTCCGTTTTTCGAGACTAACCCTTGGTATCTCAAGAACCGTGAGATATGAAGTCGATTAAATTGACCATTTTAATGATGTATTTGTTTTTCCAAAGACAGACATAGATAACTAGACAAAACGAAAATTAAAATTTATGTTTTTTGTTTCTATTGCTACTATGATTATTGAAATATATTATTAAACATAAAAATTAGTTTTTCTCAAAATTAGACGCATATACAGGAAAATTGTAAATAATATTTTATGTTCCAAATATTTTTGCTAACAGCTTTTATTTGAAACTTTTTTTCGTTACTGATTCCATTTTTGAAATAAATGGAATTTATTGTTTTGTGTGTTCAATAAACTTCCTCTTCCGGTTTTTCAATTTCATTCAAAATCAACTCAGCTCTTCGTATTTTCATGAGACTTATAATTATCAAGTTTCGTGAACAAATCTGATCTCGTTGATGAGATATTGCACACTCGGACACACATCCATCCATCAAAACGGATTCAGTGGACCTCAAAACACGTATTTCTGCGAAAATCTTGTCAACGGTTTTTTTGACGATTCCAATACTTCCTTATACTCTGTGTATAACAAAGTAAAAATAAGATTCGGGTCAATTGATGTGAGACAGGTCTCGTATATGTAACTGCTAAAAAGTTGATATGTTTTTAAAGAATTGAATAATAATTTAAACATAATATATTCTTTATTAAACTAAAACGTTTTACTATATATACAATAATTTACAACATACAATTTGAAAACAATCTAAAGTATTTTGTCTGGAAAAAAATGTTATTACTAATAACAAATGAACCGATAATAATTTCGAAAAAAGTTTCAAACAAAAGTTGTTTTGAATTAAATTAGGATCAACTTTAGTCATTACATATTTTGTGATAAACCCTACCGTATACGAAATAAACAAAAAAACTTTAAAAGACCCATCAATAAAGTTGTGGTACCACTGGTTGTATTCAGCTCATTAAAGGATTTCACCTCAATTTTTAGTTTTAAAGCTTAAATATATAGTATTAATTCAAAATCTCAAGGAGTTTTTAAATTATTGTGCACACGGACAAACAGACCGACATAATTAAAACACGTGTATCTCTAAAATCAAGTCTGTAAAACTGTAAGTAGGTGGTGGAAATTTCCGTTATTTGTTATTTTATTCCAAATGCGACTTGATAAACAACAGCATATTTATCTAATACTTAATTTGTAATATAATCTTTTCTGTCGGTCCATAAAATTAAATTCAAAACTGCGTATTCATTTTGTATTATCTAATTATGAGTAAGAGGATACATTCTTGTTATAAGGTTGGTACAAAGGTTGAAAAACTGCAATAATAACATTACGAAATCAATTGTTTTATCTGGAAATAGATAACAATGAACTCAATAAATAAATATAAATATATCATCACGCCTTCATTACTGCGTGTGTATGATCAATTTAGGTTTTTATACGTCAAAACGCACTACCGTTCCTGATTGGTAGTTATAAACAAGATGCGATTAATCGCTAATTATAAGTTAAGGGCTTGCAAATTCTTGAAATTTACTATAAATATTAACTATTAACTACTGATTTTGTATTGTGAATGAGGCTTTAGTAGATAGCAAGTAAAATAAGAATTTAATATTTTCCTGTAATGGAGTAACGACTGAGTGGTATTGAGTCGGCCTGTGGGTTCCAAGAACCCTGGTTTGATCCCCACAGCCGACAAACAACTTCACCAATTTAAAATTACCCCTGTGGCTCCTCCACCACTAACATCTTTGGGGGCCGTGATTTGACGGCTGGTAATCGCACTTCGCTCACGTAAATATATCACTTACCGAGATCTTCTTCGGTAGAGTGCCACACCCAGTAATGGGTAAAAGGCGCGATGATATATTTATTTATTTTATTTATAATTTTCTGTTCTTCCAATAATTTTAGACAAAAGAAATTTTCAAATAGATTTGATTTTGCATGTCGTCATAGGTGAGAATTAAAAAAAATATTTTTTTATAACTTGTGATTGCCTTGAACCTAAAACAAAAATATGAACTAATGCTTGATGTTTTAGATGCAGAATTTATTTGAATCTTTTTTGTCTAAAATAATTAGTGAACATGAAATTATAAAACTATGCTTTTCCATGTTAGTCCATTCTGTATATTATTTTAATTTTTAGCTTAATATAAAAACAAACAGTGCTGTGTCAAACGATTATCTTTATATTGTTTAAGCACCTTTAGTATCTTCTTTAAACATATTTTATCTAACATTGAAGATTAAATAGTTTAAAAAGTATAATAACAATAAAATTTATGGTTCAATGACGTTTGAAAATATGTATAACCTATCCACAGGATGTCCCACAAAAACAATACTATTAGCGAATAATACAAATTTTAATAGTTATTATACGAGTTTTATAAAACGATGTCTCCCATATCGTCTCTAGGACAGTCATTTTCCTAAAATGTGTCATATCGTTTCTATCTAACTGTTAAAGTAGTTCTAGCGTGAAAATTTTTTTTTGCAGATCCGAATTAAATTTCGCGTGCCTAAACATTGGATAGTCATACGCATCCTCTTAAAATATGAAACACATTCATCGTCTGTGAACAAATATATTCGCTTGTAAAGTTGAGTTTTTATACACGGGGCTTATGGCGATCATCACTCAGAATCGCACATATTTGCTTTGTGTACCTCTAAAATGTTGCAGTTTCATTTGAAAAACTAGTATGATGTTCTAAAACTATCCATGTATATTGTATCAGAAGGAGAAAGTTTTTTATCGTTTAGTAGTGGATATATAGCCATGCAAAGCTTGTTTTTAACGAAAAATTAAGAATCCCAATTTATAGTGGCAACACCACACGGTGGTATGGTATTTGAACATTCATTAGACCAACAACCTGTTCACAATTAATGATATTTAAATCATAATAGGTATCAAACACTTATTTTATTCAATTTTTATATTTTATTGCGCGTCAGTTTCGCCACTCGACAACCGATGGCGCCACCGTCACACTAGTACTACCTTAAAGCAAAGTCCACACCAAGTAATGTGTAAAAGGCGTAAAAGAAGATCAAATTAAATGACTAATAATCACATGTCAACATATTTATGTATGTTATTTATATTCACAAACTATGGCGCTAAGTATACAATTACTAAAAATAAACATAATCATTGATAATACGAATATTTTAAACAAACAATATCTTGTTTACATTCTTTAATGTGAATAAAAAACAAATAATTTTACCTGTTCGTGTCGGTGTTACCAATACACAAATAACAAATAAGTGGTTTCAAGTTTGAAAAACAATATGTTGTTTTTTGTTTTTCAATGACGTAGTTGTTGTACAACAATAGGATTTTTTTTAATTTGCGGTTAGTTACATTATTTTTATTTTTCTTGGAATTAATTTACATTTATATCCTGCAAAAATTATTTGCATATTTTGAAAACATTGTAAAAACGGACTGAGGTCATCAAAAAATAAAACAAGAAGAATAACATAGGGTGCTGCTACGTTCACATGGTATATATGTAACCGGTTTTAAATTTTATTGCGCGTTGCTTTCTTTGGAAATGACAAGATTTAACTTTTCTTTAACTTTGCAGATATTTTATTAAAACTATAACTGGAATGAAATTACCTTGAACAAAAATAAATCTTGTAATCAATCTTTTTTTAAAAGATGTAAAAATAACTGAAGGTAAACCTTGACATACTACGTTCTTGATCTTGGACAAATATTTCATAGAAAAATTAATTAAAATTTGTTAATTAAATCAGTTTAATGATTTATCAGATGACAATAATTAATAATTTATTAAGAAAATTGTAATTTATTATTGAATATATACGAGTTAATTGTGAATTTTAATTTGCTACAAAAAAAGTTAAAATGATAACGCAAGTATCTACAAAAATATTTTGTAAATTTAATTTGGGTTTTTCTCAGTAATAATATAACAAGAGAGTGACAATAAATTGAAAATAATATGACAGATCTTTTGAAAACTTGTTACCAGGCTATTGCCAAATGCCAACAAGTTTGAGAAAGATACTGGAGAATTATTTTCTAATTTATCCAACTCTCCAGTTATATTTAATTAGATTATTTTTTGACTTAGCTGTTGAGGTCGATTCATCCAACTTAAAAGATTTTGAACTGGGTTCATATCGATTGATTACTTATTAATGTATTCTTGGAAGTTGTTTCCAAAATTTGTTGGTGTATTTCTGTATCTGAAATGGAACTAAATCGATTTTTTCACACATTTTACTTGATGCGTTGACAGTTTTAAATAATTATTTGATAACTACCTATCATTTGTCACAAACAAAAAAGCACCTACAGAGATTATTCCCGGGAATAATCACAAGAGCTTTATTCTCAGTATAATAATGAGTGGTTAAAACGCAGACACGTGACATACAATTAAACATTTTATTAGTTTTGAGAAACCTCAAAAAATAATATTTTAAATTATGTATTTTTTGTTTTAGCGGTGGTTTATCTAACTGGTTGTACCACGTGTGGCTCCCATCAGACAAGCGTCGCGGCGGCAGCGGCGTCCCACAGCAAGTGTTGATCCGAGTGTACGGTCAGATGCATGGAGAGCGTGCTCTGGAGGCGCTCATCACCGAGTCTGTGGTGTTTACACTGTTGAGTGAACGTGGTCTAGGACCACGGCTTCACGGAGTGTTTCCTGGTGGACGCATCGAGCAGTACATCGCTGCACGACCTCTCAAGACACGTGAACTAAGTGATGGTAAACTTAGTGCTTGTATTGCACGGAAGATGGCACAGGTGCACACTATGGAGGTGAGGAATTAGTTTGTATTACTACCCTGGAAAATGTTTCGAAGAAAAGATGGTGTGAATTAAACTGTGTATTGAAATCTATTCATACAATTTATTTTAGTTGTTTCGTTGCAAGAAAAAACTAAAAAGGTCTTTAGTTAAAGAATTGTTTATCTATGAATCCCTTATAAATGATTTCGAAACATAACTATTTTAAAGATAATTTGGGACATATTTTAGGAAATAAATCTTACGTTTCGATATAGTCTCTGTTTTAGTGTTTGTTTTTGGTTTTTTGATTCTGTTTATGTCGGAAAAATTGCAGCCATTTGCAGCTCTTAACATAACATAACCTTTATTCATTATTTTAGTAAAGGTTTGTTCACTTAAATGAGAAAATAATTATACAGGGTGGTCCATTTAAAGTGTTATCAGGAAATATCTCGGAAACTATAAATTTTACGTAAAAATGACCTAGACGAAAAACAATCGTACAAAAGGGGGCCATAATAACGAAATATTGGTTTTGTCCTAGATGGCGCTGTTGTCGCTAAATCATGGTCAACTCAATTTTTTTAAATGAAAACTCCTATTTTTCATTAAAGAATCAGATTCCTCGTTAAAAAAAAAGAAGAATTTATTTAGTTCACTTTTTCGTCAGCATGATAGATGACGCTGTAATCGCGAAAAATGATGTTGCTTTCGGACGTTCCTGTATTAGAGCTTATGCGCGCGGCTGTGTGTGTGTGTGTATTATTTGAGTTTGTGTGCGTGTGAATTTGTTAGTTTTTGTTTGTGTGCGTGCAAGCGCATCCACTAACACGCACATCTAAAATCACAAATAGTCTCATTACATTCAATTGCCATTTTTATAAAATATGGTTGATCTGATTGTTTACATTCTGTCTAAAATCATATGGTGTAAATTTAAATTGCATTTTATTTTAGATTTTAATTAAATTAAGCATAAGCTCTAATACAGGAACGTCCGAAAGCAACATCATTTTTCGCGATTACAGCGTCATCTATCATGCTGACGAAAAAGTGAACTAAATAAATTCGTCTTTTTTTTAACGAGGAATCTGATACTTTAATAAAAAATAGGGGTGACCATGATTTAGCGACAACAGCGCCATCTAGGACAAAACCAATATTTCGTTATTATGGCCCCCTTTTGTACGATTGTTTTTCGTCTAGGTTATTTTTGCGTAAAATTTATAGTTTCCGAGATATTTCCTGATAACACTTTAAATGGACCACCCTGTATAAAACTATTTGAAATACTTAAAAAATTATATAAAATTATGAATGAGGAACAGTAATTACTATTAAAATTAAGCACTAGTTTAATGAATTTATAAAATTCCAAAATAATTTAAAAAAATTGAGACATTATTGTAGTGAAGAAACCAGAATATTTCAAATATAGTAATTTAAATTTCAAAATTGATTTTTATATTATTAAAATATGATTAAATTGAAATTATGGAAATAAATTTTAAAATGACAGCGACTAAATAATTTCTTTTTGACTTGTTAGTTTTGTTGTTGCTATTAATCCAGTAATTTTTTTCTTTCTCAGTTGAAATTGTTACTATTTTTATTCTATTGTCAATATTTATCTTATTCCCCACACAAACCTAATGACATAAGAGACAGCATTACCGCAGCTAACTCTCTCTTACAGAATAGCGACGAAAGACCATGTCGAAAGTATGAAGTCTGCAAACTTTGTATTTATGCGTAGCGACCAAGACTAAGGCTAAAACAGTAGCTGAAAACGCTCAGTTTTATTCACATCTGACAAATTCTCAAGGTTATGTCGAAAACCTAAAACTAACACTATGTTAAGAGCTGGAAACAAGGCGTAACTGCATTAGAGTCGATTTGGAAGATATTTTGTTTTCGAGACGATTTTAAAAACTTTGGAAGGCATTTTGGGAAGATGACTGTTTTATTAACGATTTGCGAAACTTTTTGTGCAGATGAGAATAAATAAATAATGATGTATTTGTCGGTTCCAGGTGCCATTAAGTAAGGAACCCCGCTGGTTATGGGACACAATGCAACGTTGGCAAGTGACGTGTCAGAAGAAACTGATTGATTCAGATGTTCCTGAAGGAGCTGAATTCCTAACAAAACTCGACTTTACCAGCGAGCTAAACTATCTAAAGAAGATGATCTCGTTACAACCTTCACCCGTCGTGTTCTGTCACAACGACTTCCAAGAAGGCAACATTCTACTACATGAAGACACCGACAACAACAGCAACATGGATGATCCAAAGTTGGTGTTAATCGGTAGGGATTATTTGTTTTTTTAATTTACGACACCCTAGGGTTTGTTTACAGTTAGCAGGCTGGCAACACTGTCTGTCTGTCTGTCTGTCACTCTGGTAGTTGTGTTGGCAGCCCTGGGCGGCATCCTAGCCGGCGATATTCGGTGAATTGTTTGAAATTTTATTTTAAATTGTAAGTTAGTCATAAGACAAGATGATTACTACTTTTCAATGTTGTTGTCAATTTTATTTTTTGTTTTTTGGGTATTTCAAGTTGAATTTTGGTTGGTGTTATTTTATTTGAAGCTGTTTCAAGAAATTATTAATACTTGGTTGCATCACAGACACTTTATAACTAACAATCGTTCCCATAACAACTGTTTTCATAGCAACCGTTTCCCTAGGAATTGTTCCTGTAGCAACTGTTTCCATGACAAACTGTTTTCATAGAAACTTTTCTCATAGCAACTATTTTCATACCAATCGTACTCATTAATAGTATATAACAACAAGCATCGAAAGTGTAAGATGTTGTGCGAGTGTACAAATTGAAAAACGAGGCGCGCAGCATCGAGTGATTTAAGTACACGGGCACAGTTATCACACTTTCGAGCGAGTTATGTACACTATTTTTCAGACGACCTCAAAATATTTCTAAAAAAAGTTTACAAGAGCAATGTTGTTACACTTTGACAGCTGATGCGTTTTTGTGGATGAGCGTTGACGTTTGAGATTAGATATTGTGATACCAACTGTACTAACCGTAATGTCAAAATATTAAATAATGCTAAAATATTAGTAAATAAGTAATTATTTATTTTAAAAAAATAAGATTTATTTGTGCAAATGTGTTGAAAAATCTGCCAACACTTCAATTTAAATAATAATATAAATTCTTTTCATTTATTTTATTATTTTCTTTCATCGTAACGCCATCTGTTGTCAATCAGTGGAACTTCACCTGATATGTTAGAAGTGTGCGTTATACTAACATACGAGATGTATGTTATGTTCAACTTTCCGTAGTAGTTTATGATGTTATGGTTACTTTCATAAGTGGTCGTCTGAAAAAAACTGTTTTCATAATATCTCTTTCCATAGTAATTGTTTCCATAGCAACTGTTTTTATTTTCATAGTAACCGTTCCTATAGTAACTGTTTCCATAGCTATAGTTTTTATATAGTAACTGTATCCACAGCAACCGCTCCCATTTCAGCCGTTCCCGTAGCAACTGTTCCCATAGCAATTGTTCCTATAACAACCATTTCCATAGGAACTGTACTGCAACTGGGCATAAAATTAGATTTTTTTTTTGTTATTTATTGAATATTAAATGAAAAATGTGAAAATACACAGCTACAAAAAAGATAATTATGCATGAATACAAATAAATTATGATTACATACAACGTTATTATAAAAAATCGGTAAGTGGGTTTAACCAAAATTTAACACTCTCAGTTTCTTTTTAAATGTAGTTGTGAAATGTTCTTATCTATTTAAATTTAAAATCAACTTAGAAGAACATCTGATAAGACGAGTTAAGCAAAGGAATTAACAGATTTTTTTGTCCTTTTTTAAAAACTAGATTTCGAATATTGTTCTTACAACTACAGAGGTTTCGACATAGCAAACCATATGCTGGAATGGATGTACGATTACACAGAATCTTCCGCACCGTATTACAAGGAGAACAGAGCCATCTATCCGTCTGAACAGCAACAACTACATTTTATACAAAATTATTTAGCAGAAACAGGCTCAAACCAGTCACCTCACAACATTTTATCCGAAATAAGAACATACTCTTTAGCTAGCCATTTGTTTTGGGGTCTCTGGTCTATCATCAATGCTGGTTCGTCACAAATCACATTTGGTTACTGGGTAAGTCATTTTGTTTTCTGATCTGTCTACATCTAGTTGGCCGTTTGGTAGTACGTATTTTTTATTTTTTGCTTTTTGTTTTTATTCGATATGTTTTATGTGTTCTTTTGTTTATAGAGTAGTGTTTAACACTGCCACCATGTGAGTATTTTTTTTACTAAAAAAATGTTAGGTTATGTATTTATGTTTATGTTAATAATATAGACAACAGGGTATGTGACGTCATGATTTCACATTTAAGTATTAAATACTTACAAGTGTTGGATTTTTTTTCTTCTATTATTTCCTTGTTTTATTAAGACTCACTTCCACATCGCAATTGACAATTTGTCTTTGTATTATTTATTAAATATGTTTTTATCATTGAATAGATAAAATATATTTTTAACAAATTATCTAAAATCGTGACGTCACACACCCGCGTGGTCTATTGTAGCTAAATAAACAAAGACTAAATAATGTAATTTGTTAAAAACATTATTTTTGAAATGATTTTAGTCATAACTAATAAATACATGTAGACATAACCTATAAATCTGTGATATTTTTTTAGGAATACGCAACTTCAAGATTGGGCGCTTATTTGCGGCTGAAAGAAGAACTACATTTGGTCCCGACGCAAACACAAAAGAGGAAAATTGAAGAAACATTGTAAAAGTAAATATAAATTTTACTATTTTC
The DNA here is from genome assembly GCA_911728475.2 of Pterostichus madidus. Taxonomy (NCBI): domain Eukaryota; kingdom Metazoa; phylum Arthropoda; class Insecta; order Coleoptera; family Carabidae; genus Pterostichus; species Pterostichus madidus. The sequence goes on from OU452316.1 coordinate 29,654,145, forward strand.
ATTGAAAGTTTATTTCGTATCGAATTTCATGTCACTGAGACACAACAACTGTCAACGCTATGCGTGGAGTAGAGGGACAGGGGGGGATTTGAGTGAGATTTGTTGTAAAAAGGCGGGATTTTAAAATGAAATGATTTCGCTGGTAGTTTATTTTATTATTCGTTGTACTTATGTAAGGAGGTAAAAAGACTGAACTGGATGATGTTGACAGTTGTGTTGTGTTATGTGTACATGTGTATGTATGTATGTATTATTATTATATGTCTTTGATATTATTATATTTTTTATATATTGATTGTAATTTTAATGTAAATTATTGTATATATAGTAAAACGTTTTAGTTTAATAAAGAATATATTATGTTTAAATTATTATTCAATTCTTTAAAAACATATCAACTTTTTTGCAGTTACATATACGAGACCTGTCTCACATCAATTGACCCGAATCTTATTTTTACTTTGTTATACGCAGTATAAGGAAGTATTGGAATCGTGAAAAAAATCGTTGAAGAGATTTTCGCGGAAATTCGTGTTTTGAGGTCCACTGAATCCGTTTTGATGGATGGATGTGTGTCCGAGTGTGCAATATCTCATCAACGAGATAAGATTTGATAACAAAACTTGGTAATTATAAGTTTCATGAAAATACGAAGAGCTGAGGTGATTTTGAATGAAATTGAAAAACCGGAAGAGGAAGTTTACTGGACACACAAAACAATAAATTCCATTTATTTCAAAAATGGAATCAGTTACAAAAAAAAGTTTCAAATAAAAGATGTTGGCAAAAATATTTGGAACATAAAATGTTATTTGCAATTTTTCTGTATATGTCTCCAATTTTGCGAAAAACAAATTTTTATATTTAATCATAAATTTTAATAATCATAGTAGCAATAGAAACAAAAAACATAGATTTTAATTTTCGCTTTATCTAGTTATCTTTGTATTTTTCGGAAAAACAAATACATCATTAAAATGATCAACTAATTTGGCAACTTTGCCCTCAATTTAATCGACTTCGTATCTCACGGTTCTTGAGATACCAATGGTTAGGCTCGAAAAAAGGACATCCTGTATCTGCCTCATCAGTAAAGTTAGACATAAAGTAGTCAACATTACTAAAAAATTATACGGAAGCAAATTTGATATTTGATATGTTTCAAACAGATAAATGCTGAATTAGTGAAAAACTAAATTATATGTTTAATAATATTATATAACATTCATATGTTCTAAATATTAAATATGCTGTGGATAAGAAAGTCGTGTGCTGCACCCACCAAATTTATTTCTATTGACATTTTAGTTTTAGGTGACACTATCATGGAAGCATTTAACCCGGATTATAATGAAATGTAAGTATGCTATTTATCATGTGTTTCTACACAAGTATGTAATTTTTTTAAAAAGTTTACCATTGTTGAGCCGAGTAATTTAAAGTTAAAGTCGTTGGCGTTATAGGAACGGTAACTCGCGAGGCAGCTTACTGCGTAATAAATTCATATATTGTAGGTAGATTTGAACAAAAAACTAACACACAGTACATCATGTAAAGGTAAATGTGTAAGAATTTAAAAATCCATGCCTTACCGGATTAGTTTCAAGGAAACTGGCGATGAAAGTTGGATATTCTAAACCTACTTTTGAACACATAGGATTATTGTTATTGGTGGTAAGTTAGTGTTACATTCTTTATAAAAAATAAATAAATATATCATCATGTCTTTTACCCATTATTGTGTGTGGTACTCTACCGAAGCAGATCTCAGTAAGTGATATATTTATGCGCGTGAAGTGCAGTTACCAGCCGTCAAATTACGGCCTCCAAAGTAGGTGGTACAGTGGTATCGTGTAGACCTGTGGATCCTGAGAACCCTGGTTCGATTCCCACTTCCGACAAACATTTTCTCATTAATACTATTCCTGTGGCTCCCCCACCACTAGCATCTTTGGAGACCGTGATTTGATGGCTGGTAACTGCACTTCACATACATAAATATATCATTTACCGAGGTCTGCTTCGGCAGAATGCCACACCCAGTAATGGGTAAAAGTCGTGATGATATATTTATTTTATATTTATTTTTTTAATTTATAAAAAACCACCATTGGATTGACATAGAAAGGGCGGCAAATTGGAGACCGCCCTGGGCGGTAAAAGTTCTAGGTACGCCACTGGAGTAGGTGTCTCAGTGGTATCGAGTCGGCCTGTGGATCCTGAGAACCCTGGTTTAATTCCCAAAGTAGACAAACAATTTTCACTATACTAAAATTACCTTTTTTGGGGATCGTGATTTGACAGCTGGTAACCGCACTTCACGCGTAAAAATATATCACTTTCTGAGATCTGCTTCGACATAATGCCTCACCCAGTAATGGGTAAAAGGCGTGATGATATATTTATTTATTATATTTAAATATTACACCAGTTTCTTATTACTTATATAAAGATCTCAATCGATCTCTATGTTTTCAATATAGCACTTCTATGTTTGTATTTGCAAAATTTAGTTGAAATAATTCAGGTGTGTGTTTGGCTTGCAGTTTCTAGTTGGTGTCGAGGATATTGCTATTCAGTTATCATCGTGTGCTCGATTTCATCTTAACAGTGTGTATACTTACAACATGAACTGGGCAATTCTTTTATTTTCATTGGCTGGGGCTGTTTTTGGAGCACGGATTTACCGTCGACGTAATCTTCTAATTGTTTTTGTAAGAGCGCTTCATTCATCGAACATTTTTTTGAGAGCATCATCAGAGTTTTGTATTGTTTAATATTCCGTAATATTTTCTACGAGTCTAATATACAAATGTGTTTTAGGGGCTGTTATATGAATTCTAAAGGGTTGGTCTAATGTATAAAGGCGTTTAAAAGGGCTAGGGGAGAGTGCACGAGAGATAGAACTGTTTGTCCATGTTCGGTTAGGTAAATTTTTGATTGGCAGAAGTTTAGAATATTTGGCATATTTGAAAACAAGTAATTCAATTATTAATTTAAACTATAGTACAGAACGAAATAACATGTGCAAATTACAGCAAAATAGTAGTAACAAGAAAATTATTTATTTATGCCGACTATTTTGTTTTTTTTTTCATGTGCTTTAATTTATGAAAATTATTGTTTTCATATAAATATATACTTTATATATTAATTAAACAAAATCTTATTTTGATAGCTGAATCAGGAATGTATTATTTGAATTGTTGAGCAGAACTGCCCACTTTGATGACAGCAGACTGTGCTTGACTATTTGAGGATACTTGCGCCATCTAGTAACAAAAACAAGATATACATGGAAACCATTTTAGGAATTGTGAATGAAATGGTGATTGAATATAACAAGAATATTAAAAGGCAGTATTTGAATATTAGAGAGTTGAATAATATAATTTGGAAATTTGGCAACATGTGCATTTTATGTCACTGAATAAGGATATGTGTGAATCAATTGATGTAAAAAATATTATAAATTTTAAATACGCCAGTCTACATCTAGTGAGAGATAGTTTAAACACTGAGCCACCATTAATTGGTTCGTATCTACGCTATTAGGAATTTGAAGGAAACAGTGCTTGCACGATGTTGTACATGAAAAATGCAATACGAAAAATAGACCGTGCTTGAATATTATAAAGATGCGTGCGTTCCCTAGCAAAGTCTATTTTGCGTAAAGTGCATTTAAAAACTAATTAAATAAAAAACTGTAAATATTAGAAATTGACATGATAGCGCCATCTCTTAGGAAACCACTGAACACCGAGTCCTGCTTACACCACTTAAATGTACTTTTTTAATTTATCTCTCTAATTCACTTTAAAACAACAAAATATTAATTAATCAGTAAGTAATAATTTCAATTGTAATGATTTTTAATTTATTTTACCGTTGAAATAAAGGATTTTTATGTAAAATATTTTTTTCCTTAATGTGTGTCGTGTGAGCAGGACTCGGTGTTCAACGTTTGTCCAAGAGGAGCAGTGGCGTCAGCTGTCATTTTGACAGATGCTTGTATAATTGAATTTAGATTTATTTTGAGAAAGACTTTATTTATTATTAATATGTAGGGTAATGTTCAGGCATATCTACCATAATTAGACTGCGTTTTATTTGTTGTTATAGGAATTGACAATAAGAATCCATAACCTGGCTACAAAACTTGACAATACAAACGGTACTAAGAACTGAATGGTAAGAAAACAATATTTTTAGTACAAATTCTGATGAAATATTTATTGCAAATCAAATTATAAAATAATCATAAATAATGTACAATATTTTAAGCTAATCCAATACTTGCTAAATCCAAATTTATACAATTTTTTGGAAAGATGTACTGCTTACAAATAATCTAGGTATTCTTTAAAGAAAGTGTAAAAATTGTTTATATTTGTTTCAGGAGTGGGCTGTCTGAAAGATGCTTTAATTGATTTATTGTGAAATTCAACGAGACACCGTGCATTTTTTGAAGTAAGCCAGCTTCAAACAATAATATTTTTCAGCGATGAAATGTGAACCTTGTAGCACATTTAGGAATAGAAAAGGTTAGATTGACTTGAACTGAAGTTGATGTACAGCTGGTTGGTGGACAGCTGTCAGAGTTACCTCCCGCTGTTCCCCTCTCATTATCGCGCTTATGTGTCGATTTAGGCGTTACTTACTTCACTTTAGTTTATTTGGGCGCTATTTTAAAAAGTTTTCAGCTCGTTGAAAATTTCATTCTTAGCGACAAATTTTGCGTTTCAGTTCGTCTCGTTCATATCTGAGATGTTATTATTTTGGTTTTACATTTCTGTCCATCTTACATCCCACCACATAGCATGAACCAAGTGACATTATTTCACTAATATAAATTAAAAAACACTAAACAGACAAATAACTAACACAACAATTTACAAATAATATAATGACAAATGAAACAATAAGAAACAAAACAATAACAAACAACACACAAGAAAAATAGAACGAAATTCTAAAATAACCTAATCCGATGTCAAAGTCCCATAGTATGTGGATGATGAAGGGTGAGAAGGGAAGTAATTCTGACAGCTGCCCACCAACCAGCTGTGCATCAACTTCAGTTCGTCACGTGAGTGCCCGCGACCTATTTGAATGTGTTGATGGTATTTGGTATTGTGATAAGGTTGTGACTTCAATAACCAAATTAAGATTTGTTGTGTTGCATAATCAAGTTAGTCACAATCAAAAATTTCTACCATAAAGAATTTTTAATTAATTCAGTACATAGGTTAGGTACGTATAACTTTGCAGTTTACATTATTACAGTAAATAATACATTTTAAACATTTTAGGATTCGTCAATCGAATGTATACCTTAGTTGGGATCGTTTTTCAACAAAAATTTGGCTTATTTCATGGGCCAAATTCATGTTATTCCAAGTTCAGTGATCCGAAGATTTATTATTGTTTCAAGTGTTGCATTGGTTTCGGCTGCTAGCTGCGTTTCTGGACCGAGCATTGGATTTAAAAAACTAGTTCCTCATCATGTAAGTGACAAGAATCCTAATTAAGATGTTTGACAACACTTTAAAACTAATTGTTTGGCAAGTTACAATGTGAAATATCGTTTTTTATTTGAATTGAGGTTACGATGAACTAGTTCATCGTGTAACAAGAACTCTCAGATACTAGTTTCTATGTAGTTATAGGTAGTCATAGTTACTATAGTTTATTGAGTTACGATTTGATCACTAGCATAATGCCTCCACAAAAAAAATATTCAGTAATAATATAACAAGAGAGTGAGAATAAATTGAAAATAATTTGACAGATCTTTCGAAAACTTGTTGCCAGGAAATAGTCATGAGAGCCCGTAGGGCTTGAGTGGCTATTGCTAAATGGCAACAAGTTTGAGAAAGATACTGGGGATGTTGTTTTTATCATTAGTTGTAATATCGATGATGGTATTTTAATGTAAAATATTTGTAGACGCCTTGTGGCGCACAGACCTAGACTTTATGGTGGTGCACCAGGATCGCCTAGTAGCGCTCAGCTGCATGACGGCCGTTTCGCCTCCTTGTGTATCCCATGGACGAAACATCACTACAATAACCTCGTCGGAAGTGCACAACCGCACTAGTACACCTGGTGCATTTGATGCCATGGCCATGGCGCTCAGCGCATTCAATGCTAGTGCACCAGGTCTGGCGGAAGATGAGTGAGGATGAACCAAGGGCTATAGGCAGTCATATTGGTAAGGCACATAGCAAAATCGAACGTTTTAGTTGTTTCATTTTTTTTATCTCATTACCGTAAAAAATGTAATTGAACTTTAGAATATAGCATAGTGGTTGCAGAATTTGACTTGCGTCCATAAAGTAGGGTTGTTGATTTTACGAATATTCGAGAATTCGAATGTTCGGATTTTTTGAACATTCGAATTTAAAGTCGAACTTTCGAATATTTCGAATTTGCGAATTTTTTGAAGTTTTGAATTTTTTGAATATTCGCAAAATTCGAATTTTTCGAATTTTGCGAATTATTTGAAATGTTCTAGATCCTAACGTGGTATGAATTATTTTCAGAATAAACTCAATTGCAGAGTTTTGTATTAATTCGTAAGTAATTTCTATTAATTATTATTGTTTGCCAAATTAATTCAATTTAGATTTAAAATTTCGTTACACTGTCAAAAACGTTATATTTAAGACGTTTTTGTATTCTTTTTATTGTCATTTTAAAACGTTTTACTAAAAATCCATAGCATTTAGATGGGCGGTTAAGAGAGTAGATGGCTTAATTAAGACGCCTAATCTTACAGAGTTTTTGCAGAATACTTCGCCGAATTTATTATTTAATTCGTGTCCGACTTTTCACGAATTATGCGTGAGCGTACTTGGAGATGACATGGCGTTAATTAATTGGCAAAAAATTCGAAAATTCTAAGCTTCGGAAAATTCGAAAATACGAAAAGTTCAAAAAATTCAAAAATTCGAATGTTCGAATGTTCAGAAATTCGAAATTCGGTGGAAATCAACAACCCTACTATAAAGCATGAAAAAGTTTTGCTTTATTCAATCATCATTTCATTCATAACTCCTTTATAGGTGTGTAGACGTCCAAGACTTTAAACAAATTCACAATACTTATTTCATCGTTAAAATTGGCGAAACGAGCTCTACATTAACATATGTATTCTAATGTAAAAAAAAAAAACATTTATCCTACCACAGCTAGGCGAACGCAGCGCCTCTATAGTTGATTTGAGTTGTCAATACACACATATTTTTATTCAGATAAAATGCACGTATAGCACATTAAAAATAGCAATACGAATAATATTATAGGGCTGTCCGGCTGTCCCAATTTTTCTTATTGTTAAAATACAATGCAAACTGTTAAAGTTAATAATATATTTTTCATTAGTTAGTAATTTTTTTTTAATTTATTGAAAGCTTTGTGACAACAAAGTAAAGAATTTGTTGTACATTTATTAGCCTGCGATTTGTTTATATACCTATTTATCTATTTTTACGCTTATGCAAACTTTCTTAATAATGTATGCATATCAGAGCCCGGTTTCGGAAGTACAGTCAGCGTGGAATACTTAAATTATGCCATAGCTTTGTTGGTCTATGCCGTCAGGTATTCTGCAGTTTTTTGGCGAACCAACAAATACATTTCGCTTATTTTCTCAATACAACTATTAGCTAACAGTATTCAGAGTCTATTGGCGTTCGCAGGGATGAGCGTATTGTATAAAGTGCAAATATTGGGGGCATACAGGGCACACTACCATTATTAAAACATTACCCAAATAGTGCGTTGCCTCTTGGAACACCATTCCTTCTGAATCCACAAGTGTTTCATTAGCGTTTTTTGCTTTATCAAGCTTCTTAGTGTTATGTACTAGTAACATTTTGTACTTGTACGACCATGCGAGGTGAGTTGAACAAATATGGAGTGTATTGTTGTGTATAATAGTGTATGTGTGTACTTGTAGATACAACTCGTTTCAGACAACATACAAAGACAGAAGTGCTCATATCACGTCGATGGAGTCCACGGGTTCAGGTTGGGGCTACAGGACACATGGGGCTGCACTTGCAGCACTCATCGCCTCTGCTACAGCACAAGCACCGCTGTTGCAAATACAGATGGACGTTTTATGTTACTATTACAGTAAGTTGTTGTTAAAAATATAGATATTACGCTTATCTTCAAACGTCATAAAAGTGGCATATCATGTGACTTAAATCACAGGAATATTGTTTTGCCGCCGCACAGTGGATCAAATCGGGATTCCCTACATATCTGTCGAGGCAGATTTTTAAATAAATCTGTCAAATTTGATACATAATAAACTGTCGAAGAGACTGTAAAAAATATTAAAAATTTAAATAATGAAAATTGTGTATTCTTATATTATTTTTATATATTAACGCAACATGACAGATTTTACAAAGCTATTGACAGATGTCAACTTTATATTATGTTGAGAATAATTATAATACGGATGCTTTGTCTTAAGATACCCTAACTAAATTTGTAATCTATTCATTAAATCCATATTGTAATTAATCTCAGTAGTAATATAGCAAGGGAGTGAGAATAAATTGAAAATAATTTGACAGATCTTTCGAAAACTTGTTGCCAGGAAATAGTCATGAAAGCCCGTAGGGCTTGAGTGGCTATTGCCAAATGGCAACAAGTTTGAGAAAGATACTGGAGAATTATTTTCTAATTTATCCAACTCTCGACTTATATTTAATTAGATTATTTTTTGACTTAGCTGTTAAGGTCGATTCATACAACTTAAAAGATTTTGAACTGGGTTCATATCGATTGATTATTTATTAACATATTCTTGGAAGTTTTTTCCAAAATTTGTTGGTGTATTTATGTATCTGAAATGAAACTAAATCTGTTTTTTTCACACATTTTATTTGACGCGTTGACAGTTTTAAATAATTATTTGACAACTACCTATCATTTGTCAGAAACAAAAAAGCATCTACAGAGATAATTCTCGGGAATAAACACAAGAGCAAATTCTCAGTATAATAATGACAGGATTGGTTAAAACGCAGACACGTGACATACAATGAAGCATTTCATTGGTTTTGAGAAACGTCAAAAAATAATCAACATAATATAATGTTGACAACTGTCAATAGTTTTGTAAAATCTGTCATGTTGCCTTAATATATGTATAAAAATAATATAAGAATAAATAGTTTTCATTGTTTAAATTTTTAATATTTTTTACAGTTTTTTTGACAGTTTATTATGTAATTAATAAAATGTGACAGAGTCATTTAAAAATCTGCCTCGACATATGTGTAGGGAATTTAATTATCTGTAATTTAAAAAAAAATTATCCAGATCCGATGTATAGTAAGGTCTGCACATATTTTTGAACAGTAAAATCCCAATTTGACCCACCGCGCCGGCTGAAAAAGGTTTATAAATAAATATCATCGTTGAATTAGGTCCTACGTCCTATTAAAAATTAAAGGGTAACAGAACACTTCCGATATGCTATTCTACAAGCTGATTATAATAATAGGGACAAAATATAGTTTGAAACTTACAATTTTGTACAAAAATTTTTACATTTGGGAAACGATTTCAATAATATTGTTTGTTTGAAATGTAATGATACACTTATTGCTCTGATATCTTTGTAATAATTAGCACGGCAATTATCTGAAACAAATTATACTTTCGTGAGGTCGTGTGCTAGTGAGTATTTGTATTAAATAAAATACGAATGTTGTGTGAAGTGATATAGTTTAGGTGATGAAATGATGTGATGATGTGGTTTTGTGGATGCAAGATTTACCGGCTGCAATGTTGCATGATCAAATGTAATTGATTATCGAAACAGGGTATCAAAATTTTTGGGTAAAAATTATCGTGTTTTTTTGGAAATATATACTTTTAACGCCTTATTTTAGTATTCATTTAAATATTGGTATTTAGTTTCACTCTTATAACAATACTATATAATTTATTTGTGACATGAACACATGACGTGTTTAATTACAATGTGAAGGAACAAAGGAAAAATTATTTTAAAATAATTAAAAATTAATTGTACTGACACCTTATGTCTCCAAATGTTATGTTACAAATCTCATCCTCGACATATTTATTTAAAGTATTTATTATATTTTAGTTGGATTAAAATTATATGTTTTTTAACTTATTTTTATAAATAAATAAAAAATATATCATCTCGCCTTCTACCCATTACTGAGTGTGGCACTCTGCTGAAGCAGATCTCGATAAGTGATATATTTTGCGCGTGAAGTGCGGTTACCAGTCGTCAAATCACGGCCCCCAAATATGTTAGTGGTGGAGCCACAGGGGTAGATTTTTTGAAATTATGAAAATCGAACCAGGATTCTCAGGATCCACAGGCCGACTTCATACCACTGAGGTAGCCACCCCATTTTATCATAATAATAAACTTAAAAAATCTACACTAGGTAGGTTTCAAATAAATATATAAGTTTATTCATTATACGTATGTCGGTCGAGTAGACCATCATCAGGTAATGATTATAGTAGAATAATAAGTTTGTACATTTGTGTGAGGCTTATAAATAGTAGAAAAAAGTAAATAATAGATAGGAAAGGGAATATAATGACAACAATTATAAAAAAGATGTTCTTCAAAACAGTGGGGTATATCAAATTAGTTGTAGAAACAAACGAACATAAAAAAGCTATATTTAATAATAAATTGACCTGAAACGTTGCTAAACATTGTCTTGAGATTAATAATAAATTACACAATAATAATTTGTCAGTTAAACATTTCTGTAAAAAGGAATTAAAGCTGGACTTGTTAGAATCATTGGAAATTCTGAATGCTATTAAGAACCAGAAAACTGTAACGAACGAACAAATTGAACTGCACCGTTAATACGCCCGGTTTTACAACCATTGACAAAGATGTATGTTCCCAATCACATTTTAGTTGTTACAACTGTTGTCATTATATGTACTATCCCCCTATATTGCTATAATTTACTTGTTTCTATTATTTATAAGACTCACACAAATGTACAAACTTATTAATCTTCTATAATCATTATCTGATGATGGTCTAATCGACCGAAATACGAATAGTGAATAAACTTATATATTTTTTCGGAACCTACTTAGTGTTGATATTTTAATTTTATTATAAAAATGTTTCAACGAGAACCGACAGTGAAATCTATAGAATTTATAATAAATAAACCATTGATTGTATTAAGTTCACGGACGAAGTCCTGTATCATATTTAATTAAATTATTTTATTGAATACACTTGTTCACAAACCACATTGAAATAAGTATATTATGTACTTTATACTATAAAAACTACGTATATGATAAGTAACAAAAGTACCAATTTATGAGGAATTTTTTTTGCTCATGGCTTTGCATGAAAATCTAGAAGTTGTTTATCGAAATTGATGTTTGAAATATTTGTGAAATAGTTAAATTAATGCTACAATATCAGAAATTATAGTGTCATCATTGATTATGAATGTGTATCCTATTAATTTTTATGGTAGCTAATTCAAAAATATGTCGCTTTTTCGATAATTATGTCTTGTCTGGCAACGCTGACCGTCTGTTTGTTTTAATCCTAAAGTGGGAGAGGTTTGGGTGAAAATTTAGTTCAATAATAGAACAATGGAATTTGTTTTATGACCATGTACTTTCTTTCTACCTGTAGTAAGTATAGGTATAGAGAAACAAAGACATGAAATTAAACGAAAGACATGTAGTACAGTTTTGTCAAAATTGCAGAGACACTGAATAATAAATAACAAAGAACAGTATGTGTTATGTATCTATGTACACAAAATAATAAGTAACATGTTGATATGTATGCAATATTGTATATCAGAGATGGTGTGCGTGTGTGTATGTGTGCGTATGTGTTATTAGTAGCGGACTAGGTTTACATCCTTAAAACAAGAAGTAATTCTTGAAATGAAAACTTATGCAAAATTAGAAATGTCCACCATGGCATACAGATTGTAAAAGATTCCAAATATCGAGAAATTATTATTTAATAAAACTTTGTATTTGAGACCGTTGTAAGCTTTAGTGAGCTAATTTTGTAAGGGGTTTTTTTTATTGCTACATATGCAATGTCAAAAATTTATAGGCAGAAACGTAAAGCGGATTAGCGCTAACACCATTTTATGTCATTTTTAACTCTCTTTTCAATGTTCGAACAAGTTTATTTTAACTTTTTTCAACGGCGGTTCAATTTTTAGACAAAAATGTAAATAAAATGAGAATTTCTATATTTCTTTATGTGATTTTTATGAAATATTTTGTTGTGTAAATAAATAATGTAGAGCAATTGTTATTGATCCTTAATCGATTGTTGTTGGTGAATAATTTCGCATGACCTTGTGGCACTTACCTTTATGTTTGCATGAATACCATCATGCTATATTCCATGAAATTAATATTTTAAATGTGCGCTGTTAATATTTGTGCCCCAGGATTAATTACAATTGGTATGCGCTACCTGGTGTTGGATATATTGGAAATATGAGAACGCCTTGTGACAACAATTTAAATGTACATGAATACTAATATTTAGTTTTATTTGTTTGAGTTGTAATTTCAATATTTATGTATTTTTGTTAATTGTTATAGAAGAAGTGAATCGGAGTGATTGGATAGATGTGATTGACAGTTTGTTGTGTGATAAATGATTTCGAGTATAATAAATGAATGAGTTTATATGGAGTGATCTATGAATGTGGTTGAAGTGTGGGTGGTGTGTTTGTATGAGAATGTTTTGATTATTTGATCAAATTTAATGAGTGAATGTTTTCTGAAAGATTTTAGGGCTCGTGCTACCCCATATGATGGGATAAAGCGTAATGATATGACACGACTTTCTTATACACAGCATATTTAATATTTAGAATATATAATATTATTAAACATGTAATTTAGATTTTAAGTAAATCAGCATTTATCTGTTTGAAACATATCAAATATTAAATTTGTTTACGTATAATTTTTTAGTAATGTTGACTACTTAATGTCTAACTTTACTGATGAGGCATATACAGAATGTCAGTTTTTCGAACCTAACCCTTGGTATCTCAAGAACCGTGAAATACAAAGTCGATTAAATTGAGGCAAAGTTGCCAAATTAGACGACCATTATAATGATGTATTTGTTTTTACGAAAAAAGACATAGATAACTAGATAAAGCGAAAATTAAAATTTATGTTTTTTGTTTCTATTGCTACTATGATTATTGAAATATATTATTAAATATAAAAATTAGTTTTTCTCAAAATTAGACGCATATAAAGGAAAATTGCAAATATCATTTTATGTTTCAAATATTTTTGCTAACATATTTTATTTGTACCTTTTTTCGTAACTGATTCCATTTTTGATATAAATGGAATTTATTGATTTGTGTGTCCAATAAACTTCCTCTTCCGGTTTTTCAATTTAATTCAAAATCAACTCAGTTCTTCGTATTTTCATGAAACTTATAATTACCAAGTTTCGTTAACAAATCTTATCTCGTTCATGAGATATTGCACACTCAGCCACACATCCATCCACACACACACACACATCATTGAGAAAATGATCAAAACGGATTCAGTGGACCTCGAAACATATATTTCCGCGAAAATCTCGTCAACGATTTTTTCTCGATTCCAGTACTTCCTTATACTGTGTATAAGAAAGTAAAAAGCGACAACGTATGTCTGCATTGCAAACAAATACTGAAAATTAATTAGATCACAACTGACTTTGATTTGAATTTTTACATTTTAATAAAAACATAGACAGAACTCATAGAATGAATCATTTTATAAAATAATGTTATATATATATATATATATATATATATATATATATATACACAATGAGTTGCTGAGTATGGGAAATAAACGAACATGTATGAAAAGAATTATGAATATGGTTGTAGCGATAAAGTGGTGTGTCAGGATTGGAGCGTTTAGTATATCTAGTTTAATTGTGGGATGAATCTGATTGGTGATTTAAGATAAGTTTATAATTCTTGAATTTAGTTTTGTTGTTTAGTAATATCATATTAGTGTTTACCCCTGTGGCTCCTCCACCACTAACATCTTTGGGGGCCGTGATTTGACGACTGGTAACCGCACTTCACGCGCAAAATATATCACTTACCGAGATCTGCTTCGGCAGAGTGCCACACCCAGTAATGGGTAGAAGGTGTGATGATATATTTATTTTACTTTTATATCAGTGTTTACCTGCAATTGTGTGAAATTCAGCTTCAAAAACAAGCGCAGGGTAACACTCTCCTCGTTTCTGATCTATTTTATTTGTCTTCTGATATGACATAAAGTGTTAAATTGTAATTGTATGGAGTTCACTTTCAAAAACAGGCGCAGGGCGACACTCTTCTTTTGTTATCTTATAATTGGTTTAAATTTTCTTCAGACGACCACTTATAAAAGTAACAATAACAACAGCATAAACTACTACGGAAAGTTGAACATAGCATACACTATGTTAGCATAACGTACACTTCTAACATATCATGTGAAGATCCCCTGATTGACAATAGAAGGCGTTACGATGAAAGAAAATAATAAAATAAATGCAAAGAATTTGTATTATTATTTGGATTAAAGTTTTGGCAGATTTTTCAACATATTTGCACTGATAAATTTATTTTTTTAAATTAATAATGACTTATTTACTAATATTTTAGCATTATTTAATATTTTGACATTCTGGTTAATACAGTTGCACAATACCTAACCTTAAACGTTAAACGTCAACGCTCATCTACAAAAACGCATCAGCTGTCAAAGTGTAACAACATTGCTCTTGTAAACTTTTTTAGAAATATTTTATGGTCGTCTGAAAAATAGTGTAGATAGCTCGAAAGTGTGATAACTGTGCTCGTGTACTTAAATCATTCGGCGCTTCGCGCCTCGTTTTTCAATTTGTACAGTCGCACGTTATCTTACACTATTGTTGCTTGTTACGTAATATACTATTTCATAAATTGTTTAACTGCAATTGTGTTGAATTCACTTTCGAAAACAAGCGCAGGGCGGCGCTCTCTTCCTTTCTTATCTGTATCATTTTCAGTTTCTGCAGTGTGTGGTATTTTCTTTTATGTACAAGTGTTGCTTCCATATTTTCTAATCTTTGTAGATTTGTTGTTATATTCGTTATTAGAATCGGTGTTAGGAGTAAGCGTGAGCAATTTGTTTTATGCATATGTTATGTACGTCGAAGATAGAAAATGAATGATAAGTGAATAGGAATGATGTGATTGAAGGTTTGTTGTGTGTTAAATGATTTCGAGTGTAATAAATAAATGAGTTTATATGGATCTATGAATGTGGTTAAAGTGAGGGTGGTGTGTTTGGATGATAATGTTTGACGAGGACTGATTGTTTGATGAGTGTGAAGAGTGACTGTTTTATGAGTGATTTTAGGGTTCGTGCTACCCCATTTGATGGGATATTGCGTGATGATATGTATGTATGTATGTATGTATGTGTGTATGCTGTATTTGGCAACAGACACATTCTTATTATTTTGTTGCAAGTCGCCGTGTGCGCAGTTTCTATGCCAGCGTCATCTGCAATAAATAACCGAAAAGAAACCGTTTAACAGTGGACAGAGTTAAATGAAACAGTTTTATAAATATTGCAATATGTTTGCTCATGCAAATAAATAATTGTAGGTTTCTTAGTTGGGTTGCACCGAATTTTAGGTCGTTTCCGGTAACTTCCGGTAGACTTTTTGCAAATATATCTGGTGTATAAAGTCTGTAGATTGTCTAGAACTGATTTTAAAAGTGCAACGGTTCGTAAATTATTCTCATTTATATTCTAGAAGTTTTATTTTTGAAATGAGTTTAATCTTCAAACTTGAATACATGTTTAATAATAGTTTATAGTTTATTGAGAAAGAAGTTCAACAATGAACCTTATTGTAACATATGATGTGTTTCATACTATATATCCTATATCGAATTCGTTTTATTTAGTATCGAAATTTCTATTAAATAATAATAATAATAATAAAATATATATTTAGGACACGTAATAGGAGAAAATAGAGTTACACCACTGAAAGATAACATCATATCAATAAGAAATTTCCCGACTCCTAATACGCAAAAAATTATATATAGTGATCATCGTTTTACAATATAGTAGTAGTATATTTGAAATAGAGAACAAAGTACAATTACTGAACTGATCAGGTATATTTCGAAGTAAATTGTATTAGAAATATAAATAAATAAATAAATATATCATCACGCATTCTACCCATTACTGGGTGTGGCACTCTGCCGAAGCAGATCTTGTTAAGTGATATTTGTATGTACGTAAAGTGCAGTTACCAGCCGTCAAATTACGCCACCCAAAGATGTTAATGGTGGGAGTGCCACAGGGGTAATTTTAATGTGGTAAAAATGTTTATCGGCAGTGGGAATCGAATTAGGCTACTCAGGTTCCACAGGCCGACTTGATACCACCGAGCCATCTACCCCAAATCAAATAACTAAATTTAATTGACGATATTATTAGAACGTATTATATCAATTGAAACTATAGTTTAATAATAAATTATATATAATTTGTTTATATAATAGTATTGTACATTTTAATTTTTTATCAATTGGTAAATTCAATTTTTTACTCTGAATGTACAGCACTTTAATACCTCTTATTTTAAATTAAATGCATGAAGTCCCTTACTTATATTTATTTAAACTTTGGAACATTCCACTCTAATAATGAAATTAAAAAATGTCTATTTTGCATTAACTTTGCAAAGTTTTTCCATTATTTATTTTTCCGTTTCAAAAGTAACTTTATTAAAAAATTTAATGAAATATGTATAGAACTTTGATCTAATGTATTAGACATGGTTTTGGTCTATGGTTCTTAAAAAAATAAATCCTATGGATACATAAATAAAATGACAATTTATGTTTAATGTGAAAACTTGATTTTACAAAATGTCATTTTGACATATAATCTATTTACATATGTTTATCTGGTGAACATATAATTAAATGTTATTTAGTTGTGCATAAAATATTGTATGTATCATGGGTGAAACCAGCGATTCTGGACCGTGGCAAGATTATTAGCACGAGGCGCTAAGCGGCGAAGGCTAATAACACGCTCAAGGTCCAGAAACGTTTGTTTTCACTCTTGGTACATAAATAACTATATTATAAAGAGAAATTAATGGCAATAATTTTATATGTTCAACATTTTTACAACTAGACAACGCAACAATTTCACAAAAAAATGTCCCTGAATACATAGTTGTACAGAAATGAGTTTTATGACACTGTTTTTCAGAAAAGCAGTTGCACCAAATTGACATAGTAAACACACGGTGTAGAAATAAAAATTTATATTTTGTTATTTAATATCTAAGATACACAAAATAATGAAAGACGAATGTCCGTTAAAACTTGAAAGCATAATAAAGTGTAATAGCAATATGTATCTCTTTCTAACACTTACAAACCTCTCTTGCGCTGAGATAGGCCTTGAACAGAACAATAACAATCTGTTTTCAAGATGGATCTTATCTTTACATTAAACTGTTTATGATTTAAGGGTGTTACTTTAGTGTAATAAGCGTGGAACATTTTATTTCTTTATGATACCTCCTTTTAAAGTTTAACAAAAGGTCTGTTGAACAATAGACACGGTTTATTGCCCTTTTAGGGATCTTGGGACCTAATCCCATCGTCGCCATCGATAAGACGTACAAGATAGCTCTTGTAGTTTCTTAAGATGTAATTGTATATTTTAAAATAATTTAAACAAATTTTTTGATTCATTGTCTAACTTATACTATGATAGTTAACTAATAGTAGTTGGGTGCGTTAGAGCGATGGATAATGACAATAGAAGAATATATGTTAGAGAATGCATTGCTTTGAAAGTTATATTTGTGGTAATGTCAATAGATCTAGTTAAAAAATTAATTCTTTATTATACAATACGATAATGGCTATTTATCGTCGTGTATAATGTTGTATTTTTTCTGTAGCAGATATTAAACAAATGTTAATAGTGTACGTTGATGGTAAATGCAAATTGTGACAAATCGCACTGTCAAATAACATTATTGTATATTTGCAGATATAGCAAACTGATTTTAGTACTAAATAATTAGAGTGATGAATAAAAGACTAAAAAATCGAAAAAACTTCAACCGGATGATGCCATGATCGACGATGATTTAGAATCATAATGAATAAAATTTGTATAAAAAATAAATTAAATGAATTTCCTTTATTTACCCCTGCTGTTTGTCAGAGTTTTAATTTCTTGGTTTGTGTAGAACAAATGCACTTTAGTGTACATATTATGTAAATGTCAGCCACTAGTTTTAACTGTGTCCCATGATAATACGGGAAATGAATGTGTGGTTTTAAATATATTGTCTGTAAGTGGCGAAATGGTATTTTTATTTGTGTGATTTCAGACAATACACTTTATTATAAATGAATTAATTTATGTTTTCCTCATTGATTATAATGTACAGGAACATATTTAAGAATTCAATTTAATGTAAAACTATTTAATATAAAAACTAACAGGTGTAATTAACAGCAATTATTTCCAACAATGAAGCATGGACAGTGCATTGTATCAAAACATGAATTGTTCATGATGAATAACAATAGTCGTACATAATCCTTTTTAGACTTTAGATTAATTGCTGACGATTAAATTTGATACACATTTTTTAATTTATCGCGGCTTAATTACCTTAAGTACCTGTCTAATGACTTTTTAACGTTATTATCATATTTTTAACGGTTTTTAACAAACACTTGAATTTGGAGTTTGTATTTTTATTTTGATAATAGATTCAATTAGAAAAATATCAGAAACCATTTAAAAAAGTATACCGACTAATTATAATAAGTAGCATTATAAACTTATAATTAATTTGTATATTTTATTCAATTTCACAATAATTAATGGATATTTAAATACAAGTACGAGTAGCTCTATCATAATAGATATTTATTTGAAATTTGCCTTTTACTTTTCTCTAATTTACAATTAATCGCAGGATACCTATGTTTCTTATAATACTTTCCATTTATAATTAAAAGGTATTTATATGATTAATATAGAATAACGATTTTAAATTGATTATGAACAGAACAGAATTCAAAAATGGATCTAATCTATAGCGTAACCATGAAAAATAAGGGTTGAAAGTAATTTATCGATCGGTAACAGTTAATAATCGTGTAATAGAATAGGAGAATAAAATCTTTGTAGCATATAAATATCGCCCAGGTATAATACAATATTATTATTATTATTAAACGATGATAACACAAACAAAAAATCTGGTGTGGGCCCCACACGACTTTCTTATACACAGCATATTTAATATTTAGAATATATGAATGTTATATAACATCTAATTTTGTTTTTCAGTAATTTAGCATTTATCTGTTTGAAACATATGAAATATCAAATTTGTTTACGTATAATTTTTGAGTAATATTGAATACTTTATGTCTAACGGATGTCCGTTTTTCGATACCACTGAGCCACCACCCCATTAAATAATAATAATTGAGAAATATATTGATTTGATAAATAAAAATATAAATATATCATCATGCCTTTTACCCATTACTGGGTGTGGCATTCTGCTGAAGCTGATCTCGTTAAGTGATATATTTATGCACGTAAAGTTAGGTTACCAGCTGTCAAATCACGGCTTCCTACGGCGTTTGGGGTGGGGAAAACCTCAGGGGTAATTTTAAATTATGAAAATTGCTTGTCGCCTGTGGGAATCGAACCAAGGTTCTCAGGATCCGCAGGGCGACTTCGTACCACTGAGCTAGCCACCATCAGTGAAAGCGAAGGTATAAAATTCGTTTTATAACAAGCGTTTCGAATGTTAGAAGTTTTGTATTGTAGTTATAATGTCATAAATGTTGTTGCAAATAAATAATGAATTAAATTAAATATAACTAAACACCTTTTACGAGTGTGGCGGCATTCTACTGTAGCAAATTACTGGCAACGAAGATGTTAGAGGGGAAGGGGGTTCAAGGGTAGTTTTGACAGTTCAATGAAAATAGTTATTCTGCACTAGATCCTTATTATCCGCGCTAAAAAAATATGGCCAATGAGGATGCTTTTTTTTGCTTGTGATGTTACTATATAAATTAAATCATTTATATGTTTATAGTGAAACATTATTTTTAACTAATAATTGAATTAATATAGAGGATGGTAGAATTATTTATGCAATATAGTAAGTACAGTGTTTTTCTTTTCATATAGCTATATGTCGTTTGAGTTGTAAAGAATAATAAGTTCGTACATATGTGTGACAGGCTTATAAATAATAGAAATAAGTAAATTATACACAGAAAAGGGAAAGTACATGTAATGACAACAATTATAAAAACGATGTTCTTCAAAACAGTGATGTATATGGAATTAATTGTAGTGATTGTCAAGCGATCTATATAAGTCAGACCAGTCGTAATTTCAATATTAGATTCAACGAACTTAAAAAAGCTATATTAAGTAATTAATTGACCTCAAACGTTGCTAAACATTGTCTTGATAATAATCATAATTTACACAATAATATTTTGTCCGTTAAACATATCTGTGGAAAGGGATTAAAGCTGGACTTCTCAGAATCATTGGAAACTCAGAATGCAATGAATTACCAGAAAACTTTAATGAACGAACAAATTGAACTGTACCGTTCACCGTTAATACGCCCGCTTTAATCCCTTTATAACCATTGACAAATATGTATTTTCCCATTTTTAATGAAATTATTTTATTGAATACTTGTTCACAAACCACATTGGAATAAGTATATTATTTAGTTTATACTATAAAAACTGCGAATATGATAAGTAGCAAAAGTACCAATTTATTAGAAATTTTTTTGCTCATGGCTTTACATGAAAATCTAGTAGATCTTTATCGAAACAATATTGATGTTTTAAATATTTGTGAAATAGTTAAATTAATGCTACAATATCAGAAATTATAGTGTTATCATTTATTATGAATGTATCCTAATAATTTTTATGGTAGCTAATTCAAAAATATGTCGCTTTTTCGATAATTATGTCTTGTCTGGCAACGCTGACCGTCTCGTTAGTTTTAATCCTAAAGTGAGATAGGTTTGGGTGAAAACTCAGTTTAATAATAGAACAATGGAATGTATGACCATGTACTTTCGTTCTACCTGTAGTAATTATATTTACATAGAATCGTCGGCTCAGGATTCCAGGTATAAAGAAACAAAGATATGAAATTAAACGAAAGACATGTAGTACAGTTTTGTCAAAATTGCAGAGACACTGCATAATAAATAACAAAGAACAGTATGTTTTATGTACGTATGTACAAAAACATACAACTTGACATTACTATATAAACATAAACATTAAGTTGTCACAGTAACAAATTAGTACAACGCTAACTTAGAAAAAAAAAAGTTAATCTTGACAAGCGGAATAGCGCTAACGCCATATGTATATAATTTTTAACTCTCTTTTCAATGTACGAAACAAGTTTATTTTAACTTGAGTTAAAAAGGGAGTTCATTTAGCATCAAATTTTTATAATTTGAAACAGAGTTGTAAATAATTATTTTAAAAACGGTGTTAGCGCTAATCCGTTTTGTGAAACTGCCTGTTACATGTTAATTTGATATAAGATGAATTTTCATCAAAGTTGCGGAGAAAATAATAAATCAATAGTTACGTGAAACTGACGTATTGACGTAAAATTAAATTATTTTGATTGACTCTCTTACATTGCCACTTCTATTGTAAGTCTTCTTTAGGCAATGGAACATATGAAACTATAACATTGTTTCTCTTATGTTTAATTTTAAAATGAAGATACTTTATATCATTACATTTGAAATAGTATTAATGAAAATGTTTCTGCTGAAACCGGAAGTGAGACTCGGGAACTTTAAACCGTTTATAATTGTACACAACTTTTCATCTTAAATTATACGACTAAAATTAAAGTAAAGAAATTACTTAAATGTTTCTGTAGTATTGTAAACATTTTGTATTAGATATGTGTATTGTCACAACAATCAATGCTAATTGATGCAGGCACTGTTGCCACGGTAGCCACATCGGTAAACAACAAGGATCTATTTAAATTTTTTAAATATTGGTTGACAGTTGATCGTGAACCGGCGCTCCACAGTGGGTCAAATCGGGATTTTACTGATCAAAAATCGATGGAGACCTTAAGAATCCATTGGATCTGGATAATTTTTTCTTCTAATTAAATGTAATTAAATTCCCTACACATCTGTCGAGGCAGAATTTTAAATAACTCTGTCAAATTTGATTAATTACATAATAAACTGTCGAAAAACTGTAAAAAATATTAAAAATTTAAATAATGAAAATTATGTATTCTTATATTATTTTTCTATATTAAAGCAACATGACATATTTTACAAAGCTGTTGACAGATGTCAACTTTATATTATGTTGAGAATAATTACAATACGGAATCCCTGTTTTAAGATACCCTAATTAAATCTCTAATCTATTCATTAAATTTCTAATCTATTCATTAAATCCATATTGTAATTATTCTCAACATAATATAAAGTTGACATCTGTCAATAGCTTTGTAAAATCTGTCATGATGCTGTAGTATATAAAAATAATATAAGAATAAATAATTTCATTGACTAAATTTTTAATATTGTTTACAGTTTTTTGGCAGTTTATTATGTAATTAATAAAATTTGACAGAGTCATTTAAAAAGCTGCCTCGACAGATGTGTAGAGAATTTAATTACCTTTAATTTTCTTAAAAAATTATCCAGATCCGATGGATATTAAGGTCTCCACCGATTTTTGAACAATAAAATTCCGATATGACCGACTGTGCGCTCCGGCCGCCTCTATAATATAATGTGTAGATGATGATATATGATGAAAAACTGTAATACAATTGTAAATACTTATAAGAGACCTTCTAATTAGTATATAAAAACATGGAAATTATATAACGCCTTAAATGTGTTTATGTAATTTATGTTAAATTGATTGTTTACAAAATTGTTTTGAGAATATTTTATTATAAGATATCTGCTTTTGTAGATGAACTAGCATAGTTTATAGGAAGGTAAAGTGACGTTTTGTGTGTCATTTGTGTAACTCGCAAACACACAGATTGACCACAACAAGTAGCACTTGAGCATTTTATTATAATATTTATGTACTAATATGTACTAATATGTACGATGTTGTAGGTTGGTCGAGCATCAGTGCGATCTGCACGCAGCGTTCGCCTAGTGACAGATCTAGAACTAGGAGGTCAGGGCCCCTGTCCATTATCGCAGCCTCTGCTAGTTGTAGGAAACGGACGCGCTTACGCTGTCTCAGAACCACAAAGCCGGAAAGCCATTATGATTGTTGTTCAGAAAACTCAACAAGCCAGCCGAGCAGTATCATCAACAACAACCACTAACAATACTACCAGCGAGAATACCAACAATACCCAAAACATCCACAACACCAATACAGCAACACCAACCTCTACACACGATGACGAACAAATTTATTGGCTGCGTTCAGCTGGTGTGGCACCTCAACGGTCGCCCGATAGCTTATCCGTGGGGCCGTTGTGTTGGCGCGGACGCACTCTGTCCACCAGCTCTAGTAGGGCAGCTACCAAGAAAATAACCTTCAATGAGGATACGAGTACGTCAAAACGGTAACGCATATCAATACTAACTTGCTTCTTTGTGTGTGTTGTGAATGTATGTAACCAGTACGATGCATGATGTGGAAATGATGTAAGAGTGTGTGTGAGAGGGTGTGTGATGATGTGTTTGATTGTAGTTTATGCCTCAAGAGCCGAACACCAGGACCTGATGAGGATGACGGAGACTACGCAACGTTGAGGGAACTACCCTTGTTGCCGGGGGCCCACCGAACACCCCCAGACGACGAGGATGAGATAAAAGTAAATGGAACATACTTTAAAACTGATACTGTCATTTAATTCAAAGTTATTTTTCTTTACCAAGCAGGCAGATACATAAAGCGGATTATCGCTAACACCATTTGTACTTTTTATACACAGTATAAGGAAGTATTGTAAATTGCAGAAATATTCGGAACATAAAATGTAATTTGCAATTTTCCTGTATATGTGTCTAATTTTGAAAAAAAAAAACTAATTTATATATTCAATAATATATTCCAATAATCACAGTTGCAATAGAAACAAAAAACATAAACAAGTTTAACATTTATAAGGCAATTAATAATTGGCAAAC